>PITA01020912.1:11484-33938 GCA_004023965.1 Spilogale gracilis | reverse complement strand
AAACAAACAAACAAACAAATAAATATCTTTTTTAAAAAGTGTGCTGCTGCATGGGAACAGACAGGTCATTCTCCTCATAGAATATTCAAATAATACAGGATGTCAGCTAACAGGTGGTGAGAGTTTGCCATGGGCCAGGCACTGATCTAGCTTTTCCCTTGTGATTTAGGCCCAGGTCCTTAGTCACAGGCAACGGGATCTACATGAGCAAATTCACACCGAAAGGCATCTATTCAAGTGTACTCATTAGGTACCTTATAGACCTCCTGAGATGACCTAAGAACCAAGCTCGAATGCTACTCAGACCCGGAACAATACTGGACACCCCTCGGGTCCGCAGAGCCCCTAAACCCTCCAACCCACCATTTTCACGGAAGGCCCTCTGCCGCTGGCACCTGCCATGGTGTCTGAGTCCGAATGTGCAAAATTCCTCCATTTCCCGGGAAGAACCCCAACGCCTCTGCCTCTGTGCTTTTCAGAAAATCCCCTCTCCCTGCCTGCGGCCGCCTTCTCCCCCTGCTCATGTCCATGGCTGCGTTCCAAATGGACACAACAGGTTGGTGGGCGACAGTCCACGGGCCTGCATCCCAGCGACACAGGAGTCCGAGGAAGGGGGCTCCAGCTTCCCAGCTGCCGAAGGACACAAGGCCGTTTGGGGGGGAATAGGACTGGTACCTAGTCAGCTGCGTGTGCACTAACATTTCCATTTCCCAGATGAAGCAACTAAGGTGAGGAGGAATTGTGACTTTTGATTCTCTTTGAACTCTGATGGTCAGGAAGGCGCCCTACTCCTGTGGGGGGAAACTTGCATTGTTTCGCTATTTTCCCTTAGTGCATAGGAGTCCCCAGGGACAGAATGTTGAAGAAGCATCTTCCCTCAGGAAACCCAGCCCCAAATCAAGAAGAGGTCAGGGTTCAAGGACACGTCTCCTTCTCAGGAGCACAGTAGTTCACTTTCTTTCCTGAATTTTCTCTCTCAGTCACCACCTGCCTCCTGGATAGAGGATGTGTCTTAGGACTTTGATACTCTCTTGAGACCTCGGATCCAATTTTTATTTGCCGTGTGAGTTCTTTTGGCTTCCCTTCTATTTCTTTGATGTTTTCCTTTGTGTCTGTGACTCCTTATCTTTCTAACAACAAGGAGGCTCCATTCCCCTTCAAATGGTTCCCATTTGATCCTTGAAGCTTTGCTTCCTCTTCTACCAGCCCTAGAGAGCTGCGGGGCACTGAGGGTGCATTTCTATAAAAACAGTTAAAGACTTTGCCCCTCCTCTCCGAGGCCAGGCGAGACTCAGTCCAACCATCCTGGTGACCGCTTCACCTGTTATCATTCTGCCAAGGGCGGGCTTGGCGGTGACAGCGCGCTGGGAAATCCTCCCTCCTCCCCGCTCACACCTCGGCTTTCTCATAAAGGAGGCAGAGGCGGGGCCTCAAGCGAGGACTTTCACAGAGAAACACCATTTACAGCGATGCCTCAAGCCAAGCAAAACTTAAAGAAGGAAGGAAAGAGCAAACAAGAGTGGATTCAACTCAATAAAGATCACTCACATGTAAGTTCTAGAAAGGATTTGCCAGAGATGACAGCAGACCAGAATGACCAGAACACTGGCTTTGTATGTGTAAATGGCCCTGGTCCCCACTTCTCAGGACAAGTGAGTCCTTTGCAACCCTATTGGGCGAAGGCAGTTTGATCTTTCCCAGTGATTGTTCCAGAATCTGCATGTGACCGAGCTCTGGCCAATGGGATTGGGAAAGCCACCTGCCAGGCCTCAAGGAAATGTGTATGTTTTCCTGGTTGGAGGAGCCACAGCAGGAGAAAGCCTTTTCTCCCTGTTCCTTACGGTATTGAATGTAAAATGTAACTCGTGGTTAACCGAGGTTTCCATTTGGTGACCAGGAGGAAAGGCCAAGGCAGCTGCAGGGATGTAGATCCAGAGTACTGTCAGTTTGAGTTCCTTGTTAAGTGAGATAATCAAATATCTTTATTGGTTACGCCAGGAGTGGGACTTTTTAAAAAGATTTTTTTTCCTTTATTTACTTGTCAGAGAGAGAGAGAGAGGGCACAAGCAAGGGGAGCAGCAGACAGGGGAGAAGCAGGCACCCCGCTGAGCAGGGAGCCCCTTGTGGGACTCCATCCCAAGACCCTGGGATGGCGACCTGAGCAAAGCAGAGGCTTAACTGGCTGAGCCATCCAGGTGTCCCAGGAGTGGGACTTTTTTTTCTATATATGGCCAGAGAGTCAATATTTTCCGCTTTTTAAGCCAGCTACTCTACCGTGCCATCGTAGTAGGAAAGCAGGTAGAAGCAATATGTAAATGAGAGAGTATGGCTGGGTTTCGATAGAACTTGATTAAATGGGAATTTGAATTTCACATCAATTTCAAATGTCATGAAATATTTCTTTTTTGGATTTTTTTTTTCAACGTTTATCTGTGAAGGTATTCTTAGGTCACGGGCTGCACAAACAACAGGTGGCAAGTCGGGTTTAGTCCCTGGGCTAAGTCATTGTCAGTGCGTTTTCAGCTACTGGAAGCTGGGTGCCTTCCAGATGATTCTTCCCTTTTCACAGATGACAAAGCTGAGGTCCAGACTGGTGAGACACAGCTAGTGTGTGTCAAGGCTAATAAAGCTAGATCCTGAAGCTCTGAACAAGCTCAGGATTGTTCCCAGGATAAGACAGTGCTTCCTACACATCTACACGCCACTATGGTTCTCTTTCTTCTGGGTTGTGGCATTAAGGACAATGTTTATGTGAGTGCATTTCATTCACACAAAAATATAGCAAGGGCCAAGAGGGCACTAACTCTTATTGAGGACCTACTACATGCCAGCACTTGACATTATTTAAT
The DNA here is from genome assembly GCA_004023965.1 of Spilogale gracilis. Taxonomy (NCBI): domain Eukaryota; kingdom Metazoa; phylum Chordata; class Mammalia; order Carnivora; family Mephitidae; genus Spilogale; species Spilogale gracilis. The sequence goes on along the minus strand of PITA01020912.1, from coordinate 31,089 downwards.
CCTAAAATTTCTAGGGAGAGGTTATTAAGTCTGAGAGGGCTGAACCATGCTGGGGTTCACTCAAGAGGAGATGGGAGCCCCAGTACCACACCCCGCCCTCCCTGCCATGCCTCACTTCCTCTCATGCTCCAAGGCTGAGCACTGCGTGTCCCTTGATGGAGACATGGCCCCTTTCCTTTGGCTGTTGGGTACATGCAAGAAAACACTAGCAGAGCGCTCAAAGATACTTCTTTTCCTTTCTGAAATTTTATTCTTGCTAGAGTGGGCTGCCTTTTACCAATTCAGGGTGGAACTAGAAAACAGACCAGGGGAAACGGTGAGGTGACATTCATAACCTTGGCCACTAGAGGGCAGCAAGAGGCCATGTTCCTGAAAGCACCTAGTGCCTTTTCTCCCTGGTTCCACTGAGTTCATTTACAAGTTTATGGGAAATTGGGGAAGAATACGTTTCAGTCTCTTATTCCAAAACCCTCGTTTTTCTGATAAAAAAACCAATCTCATAGGGGTCTGGTTCCTTCACTAGGATCAGACATCGGCGACTGTTAAGTCAACAAATAATGGGATATTCACTGGCACAGCTGTTACTCCTTGGTCATGGCGTGGGCTGTGCAGATGCATGAGGGGCGGAAAAGCACGACCCCCGCCTTCTCGGAGCCTGCAGGCCAGGGGCACATGGACGATGAGAAGTGATGGAACCAACCACATTATCAGCCACTGTGGGGAAGGGGCGTACAGATGAAGAGTCAGGAGCAAGCACTATGTGGAAGTGACATTTTCCACACACACACCTCCCCCTCAGGGATGAAAAGCAGCCAGGCTTTGGAGGATCCGAGGGACATGAATTCGGAAATAAGGATCCACAAGAGGAAGAGGGTTGGTCTCATGCTGGCCTGGCAGTGTGGCTGGGGGGAGGGGGAGAAGGAAGGAAAGGTAAGTATCCAGCGACCTGGTGATGACCTTGTGCTGAACATTCCCTAGGTGCCAAACACTGTGTTGGGGGCCTTGTCTCACTGCATTGCCATCACAAATCTATGGCTTGTGTACTATTATTTCCCCCATTTTATAGCCTCAGAGGGGTTGAGCCACTTGGCCAAGACCACACAGCCCAGAAGGAGCCCCGCTGGGATTCGAACCAGGGTCTGACTCCAGCACCCAGACTCATCCTCACTATCCCAAACAGAGACAGAATGAACCCCTGAGATCTTGTCTCTTGGCCAGAGCAGTCCCCACGGTCTTCTCCTTCCCCTCATCTCAGAAAAGCATTCCTTCACTGTCAGCTCTGTGCAGGGAGGCAGGGAGGAAGGCAGAAGTTAAACAATAGAAAGGAAGACCGTTTCTAGAAAGAGATATTAAAGGCTAGGAAGGGGATTCCCAAAACACGTCAGCAGTTGTCCCTTTTCCACAACACTGCTCACAAGAGCACGGAGATCTCTGACCCAAAAACAAACTCCTGAGACCCAGAGGAAGGCGGCCTCATGCCAGTGAATGCTGATGGCCTTGAAGCTGAGAAAGTTAGATGGCTGACTCTTAAAACTGAACCAGCAAATGTATAAAGAGTGCCCTAATGCGAGCCGCCTGCTAACAACCCTACCTTGCAGAGTTCCCATCTGACTTGGTGATGGAAGAAGAAGGCTCTGGAACTGCAGGGCATGTCTTGGATGGCTCAGGTCTCTGAGGTTGTCAATGGTGGGGGCTTATTTTCTGAGAAGGGAGGCGGTAGAGCAGAGCTGGGTCTCCCCAAGCCGGGCTCCAGGGCTCCTTCCTGTCCCAGGCCCTTGCACACCACAGCCCATGCTGTTTCATCTCTCCTGCCCCATCTGCACCTGTCTAATCGCTTCCCGCCTTCAAAGCACAGCCCCACCGTCCCGAAGCTTCCACCTTCTCCGTGCTCACAGTGTCTCCTGCCCTCTGTTTATTCTCTTTTATGATCTGCACAACAGAGCTCAATTTTTGTTCAGCAGGACGGAAACACAGCACATGGAGTTAGAAAACCGAGGCTTGGGTCCCAGCCCAGCTCCTGGAGCTACTCTCAGTCAGGCTCACTGTTCCCGAGGCCAGAAATCCAAAACCAAGGTGTCTGCAGGGCCATGCTCCATTCGAAGGCTCCAGAAGAGAAGCCTTCCCCCTCTCTACCCATGGAGGCCACAGGGGTGCCCTGGCTTGTGCCTGCATAGCTCCGGGCTCTGTCCCTGTCTCCCCATGGGCTTCTTCACATCTCTCCTCTGTGTGCCTTCTATGAGGACTCCTGACATTGGACACAGCGCCTACCTGAATAATCCAGCATGATCTGGAGATCTGCAAAGTCCTCTTTCCCAAATTCGGTCATATTCACAGGTTCTAGGGACAAGGACAAGGACACATCCTTTGGGGGACCACCATTCATCCCACTACTACCAGAGGACGAAGGCACGTCACATGCTCCGCACAGAGCCGGGAACTCTGTGAGTGCTCGGTTGACAGGGCCGTGACTGTCACGACCCTGGAGGTTGTGACTGGGGTTGAACTTTGCAGACGTGTCCAACAGGAAAGCAGAAAGTCAGGTGCAGAAAGACGGTCACCCTGTCCCCGCAGGCCTCTGGGGCTGGTGGCTCAACTTGTCACACTGCATTTTCTAACCTGACCAAACTTGTTTGGGCCTCGAGATTCCCCACATTCTCTCTGTTCTAAACAGGCTTTTCCCATAAACCAACTATCGCACAGTCTTGGCTTCACTAAAATCAGTCTTGAGGTGACCGCTGGTCAGAGGCTGAGGAAAGCAAGTTACACAACAGCCCACTGGGCAGGAGGGGGAGGAAATGGCCAGCAGAGAAAGGACCCACCTGATGTGTCGCCATCTTGTTTGATCTCAGACCAGAGCCAGCTTGGCCTCAGCTGGTAATGACGGGCATCAGGTTCAAAGGTCAACGTGGCTTTTCACTGAAAAGAAAGGAGACTGGTTTCACCCCAAGAGTCAGTCCTGTGCCTGAGCAGGGAGGCGGGGGAGCTGTGTGTAAGACCGTCAGGGCTATGTCTGGTTGAAGGAAGAAAGGAACAAAGAATGGCCTGGGCCTGATAGGATGGGGAGGCTGAGGGAATCCAGAAAAGGTCAGTGGATGTGAATCTGGGATCCACTCTCTACTGTGGTAAAGTACGAAGAGAAAGGACGGCTACCCTGGCTCCAGCCCTGAAGGGCCATGTGACTGCTTGAGCCTCAGTGTTCTCAGCTGCCAAATGGGTATCATAATGGGAAATATGCCATAGGGACTCAGTGCTCTGTGGATAGACAGGTGTTGCTGATGGGTGCCCACTGTTATTCCCACCACTGCCAGAACGAAGACTACGGGGTGGCAGAGGCACTTTGGGGGTGACTGGTTCAGTTCCAGGACAGTAGAAAGACCTGAGCTCTGAGCTAGGCCTGCCTGTGTCTGGATGAAGACGAAGCAGAAAGCCTGTCCCGGAAGTGTGGCTGGCCTATGGGCAGGCCCTGCGCTAGCTGAGAGGGTTAGTTCTTGAGTCCACAAAGTACCTTTGTTTCCAGAACCAATTTGAGGTGGAAGGTAAGATCAGAAGTGCAATATTTCATGACTGTTGTGTGACCCTATCTTTACCCTTAGAGACATCCCCAAATCACTAGCGGCTGGGGTCCTTGCCAGAAGTGCCATCATGTAGCGATGTCACTATAGTGTCCCCGCCCCCGGGCTGATGGAAATGGGCCGTCGCCCCGTGTGGGAGCACATGTATTCACTGTTCCCCAGCTCTGCACAAAACTGACTGACAGGAGAGTTCACACCCCACTCTCCCGACCACACTGGCTTCTGGGACCCTCTTCCTCCTGAAACCAACTTCGGCTTGAATTCAGAGGAGGCTGCTCACCTGGCTGGAGGGAGACTCTTGAGTTAAGAAGTCAGTATAATTTTAACAAGTCTTTCCATTGTGCCATGAGTTCAGAATGACTGTGTAATTCCCTTCACTCCTCACTCACTCCAAGGTGATTACTTCCTTTTTTTTATTTATTTTTTTAAAAGATTTATTTGTTTGTTTGTTTATTTATTTGACAGAGGGAGATCACAAGTAGGCAGAGAGGCAGGCAGAGAGAGAGGAGGAAGCAGGCTCCCTGCCGAGTAGAGAGCCCGATGCGGGCCTCGATCCCAAGGACCCTGAGATCATGACCTGAGCAGAAGGCAGACACTTTAATCCACTGAGCCACCCAGGCGCCCAATTACTTCCTTTTAAATTGAGAAGCACAGGTGAGCCTCAGAGCCAACCCTTAGATCTGGGGCAACGAACTTGCAGAATCCCCAACACAAAGATAATACCTTAAAGCAACTGGGGAGAAAAGAAGACAGTTACACAAGAAAGACTATTAGATTGACATCCAGTCTCACTGCATCCTAACACAAGTCTTAAGACAGTAAAACAGTATCTTGAAGGTGCCCAGAGAGGGGGCCTGGGTGACTCAGTGGGTTGAGTGTCTGACTCTTGATTTCAGTTCCCATCATGATCATAAGGTTGTGAGATCGAGCCCAGCATTGGGCTGTGCGCTGGGCGTGGAGTCTGCCTAGATGCTCTCTCCCTCTCCCTCTTCCCCTTCCCTCTCTCTCTAAAATAATAAATCTCAAAAAAAAAAAAAGTGCCCAGAGAGACTGTCAACCTAGAGTTTTTCCAAGTACAAAAGCAGAAAATTAGAAGACAACACTTGCTATTTAACAGACCCCCCTGCCAAAGGAATACAGATACTTTTACTTCTTCCTTTCTGACTTGGATGCCTTTTAATATGTTTTCTTGCCTAATTGCTCTGGCTAGAATTTTTAGTACATTATTGAACAGCAGTCGTGAGAGCTTTCAGTCTTTCACCATTGAGGATGATTTTAACTATGGGCTTGCCATAAGTGCGCTTTCTCAGGTTGAGCAGTTCCATTCCTAGTTGTTGAGTGTTTTTATTAGGAGAGTAGTGTTGGATTTTATCATGTGTCTTTTTCCTTCAGTCTTTTAATGGGGTATGTTACACTGATTTGCCTATGTTGAACCATCCTTGAACTGCTAGGATAAATTTCATTTGGTCATGGTGAATAGTCCTTTTAACATCTATTGGATTTGATCTGCTATTTTGTTGAGGATTTTTGCTTCTATATTCATAAGGGATATCGATTTATAGTTTTCTTGTGATGTCTTTGGCTTGGATAGCAGGATAATATTGGCCTCATGTCATGATTTAAAAAGAGTTCCTTGTCTTCTATTTTTCACACTGAAAAAATTGCTGAAATATATCAAAGGAGATTTAAATACATGGCAAGAAATTCTGTGTTCAAGGATTGGAAGACTTAATATTGTTAAGACGGCAATAATCCCTAGTCATCTATGATTTAATGTGATCTCTATCAACATCCCAGGTGCCTTTTTGGCAGAAACAGAAAAACTTACCCCATACAGAATTGCAAGGGCCCCCAAATAGTCAATTTCAAAAAACAACCAAGTTGAAAGACTCAGGCTTCCTGATTTCAAATCTTTCTACAAAGCTACAATAACAGAAAGTGTTGCACTGACTTAGGATGGACATACAGATTCATGGAACAGAAGTGAGAGCTAGAAACAAACTATATAAAGTAAACTGACTCTTCCATGGAAAATGCTAAGGCAATTCAATGCAGGAAAGAGCAATGTCTTCAACAAATGGTGTTCAGACAACTGATATCCACATACGATGCAATGAAGTTGAACTCTTCCCACCACATACAGAGATGTGCTCAAAATAGGTCAAACCTAAGTATGAGAACTAAAATGATAAACACTCTGGGAAGAAAACATAAGAGTAAATCTTCATAACTTTTGACTTTGCAATGGTTTCTTAGATATGACACCAAGACCACAAGCAAAAAAAGAAAAAAATGGACAAATTGGACCTTGTCAAAATTAAGAACTTTTGTGCATCAAAGGATCCTATCAAGAGAATGAAAAGATGATTCCCTGAATAGGAAAATCTTTATAACTCCTGATGAGAGAGTCTAGCAACCGGAATATGTTAATTTAATTAATAAATTCATTAAAAAAAAAAAAAGAACTCAGTTTAAAAATGAAAACAAGACTTGAACAGACACTTTACCAAAGAAGATAGGCAACAGGCCAACAAGCCCTCAGAAAAACACACAGTCATTTGTTATTCAAGAAATGCAAATCACAACCACAAAGAGATGCCACTTTAAACCCACTAAGGTGGCTTAAATCAACAAAACAGAAAATAATAAGTGTCAGAGAGGATGTGGAGAAATTGGAACCCTCATACATGACTGGTTGGATTATAAAATGGTGCAGCCTGTGGAAAAGAGTGCAGCAGCTCTTCAAAAAGTTGAACATAGAATGACCACATGACCCAGCATCCCACCCCAGCTATATACCCAGAAGCACTGATAACAGGTGTTCAAACAAAATCTGTATACAAATTTCATAGCAGCAGAATTTTCATATTCTATTTAGAATAACAAAAAGCAGAAACAACCCAAATAGTCATCAACTAATGAATGAATAAAAATGTAGGATATTCAAATGATGGAAAATTATTCAGCTATAAAAAGGAAGTAATGATCCATGCTGCAATGCGAACCCTAAAAACATGATGCTAAGTGAAAGAGACAAACACAAAAGACCACATATTTTATAATTCTACTTATATGAAATATCCAGAACAGGAAAATCCATAGAGACAGAGAGGAGATTAGTGGGTATCAGGTGCTAGGTCAGGAAGATGGGAAGCAGGAGAAGTGATTCCTTAATAGGTATGGGATATCCTTTTAGGGAAGAGAGAAAGTTCTGCAACTAGGTAGCTGTGAAGGCTCCACACACTGTGAATATACTTACTGCCATTCAACTGTCTACTTTTACAATGGCTAAGATGGCAAATGATGTTATATTTACTTTACTACCCAAAAAAGTTTTCTAATCACTGAACTGAGAAGTTCAAAGAATTTTCCTTCATTGCATGCATCCCTGTTGACAAAACTGGTTCATGCCTTTTAGAGGAAAGATACAACATTGAAACAAAAACGTATCTGTTTCAAAACTATGGCCAAGTTAAGCAAATTTGCTAACCCTTGTGTCAACTTGATATTATTAACATTGAATTCCAAGGAGTATTGTATACCCTAAATTTATGACCATCAACAACGTGTTCTTCGTATTTTTATTCTGCAATCCTACCCACCCCTCCAGCTGTCCAGTATCCGAAGGGACAACTGGGTGAGCCAGTCTTGGGCTTGGGTCCCCTGAGGTTCTCCTACTTTGACAAACCCACGGGTATGTTTATATTATTTTCTATTTTGTTTTTATTTCTCAGTGATTGTATTATGTAAAAATTAAGTATTTTAAAAACAGGACATTTAAAAATAGACATGTAAATAAAATGTAAAAGTAGGACAGGTACAAATGAAGAAATCCAGGCAGCGGAGATATGCAAGCTCCCTCCATGACCTGGGACCATTTTTTAGAAGCCAGAGTAGACACTGAACAAGAGTTGAAGCTGGGTTCTAAATTTTTCCAAGCCCAAGCTTCTGAGCTCCTATAAACCCGTGTGCACACTGGGCACATTGAGAAGACACCATGCTCCAAATAACCACAAAAGAGAAAGAACCCATCCTTTTCAGAGATGGAGGAGACGAATGAATTTTCTCTAAGTGAACTGACACTTTTTCTTGCAAACTTTTGCCCTGGGAAGGAATGGAGGAGAACCTTCTAGAAGAGCAGAAGCCCCACCCTCCCACCACCAAAGGCAGAGGCCAGGCCGCACTGGAGAAGGTTGGGACCTGCAGCACGATGGCTTTGCTAAGCTCTTGAGAACAGAGGGCGAATCCCCCCAAACCTGCCACCTGCCTCTTACAACCAGGGCCATGGCAGGTACTGACTTTCAGTCAAAGTGAGAGACTTTATGTCCTTCTGGGACCTCAAGGGAGGCTACTCCGCTGGCTCTAATCTGGAGTGGAAGAGAGGATGGTGGGGGGTGGGCCCCAGACTGCACCTGGGCCCAAAGCAAGGCTGTGACTCGAGGTTCCGGGCAAGGACAGGGAATGGGTCTTGGGGTGGTGCAGAGCCTGGAGCCAGAGGTCCATTAGCCTGCAGTTGGACTGGGAAGAATCCAGGAAGATCCTAGCAGGGAATTTCCACCAGAAACCATGACAGCAGCCAGCAGGGACTTGCTGTGAAGAGAGAGGAGTGTTTGGAGGAACAAGTCCATACCTGTGGCAGATGGTTCCCCGAGGCCCTGGGATTGGGGGCAGCTTCAGGGGTTTTTCCCCAGCAGCCCTGAGGGGCTCTGCTGTCCTGCTTATCAGCAAGGGGCTCTAGGTAGTCCCAGGATCCTGTGTGGGGCCTGGGCTCAGCGGTTTTGGAAGTGGTCCTGCCTTTTTTTCTTTCTTCCTCCCAGTGTGAAAACGCACTCCTTTTGTGACTCGAATCTCCAAAAGTTCCTAGTCACAAGGACCAAGCTGCCTGGTTGCACAGTGACCCCAGAGAGAGAGGCCTCTTGCAGACAGAGAGAAAGCAGCATACAGGAAGATCACAGGGAACGTACTCTTGGCAGAGGCCCACCACCAGGAGAAGGCCGACATGGGCAGACATTTAAAAATGTCCCTGGGACTTCTTTCAATCAGGTACATAAGACACACAGACACAGAAATAGCTGTCCCAGGTCCCGGAAACAGGTGGCACAGGATGTCACAAGGACTGCATGGGGAGTCCCCAGGGCGGGTCAGAGGACAGAAGGATTGAGAGAACAGATGGGCAAGAGCCTTCACTGTGACTGTCGCAGGAAGAGTGGTTGAGGGCAGGCAACCCAGCTCAGCAGGTTAGGGACTGACTAGTTCGGATCATTCCCGTGGGCTCCGGGGTAGAGGGGCTGTCCTGAGCTGGCTGGTACCTGATCCTGGAGCCATCGAGACAGGGAGTATTGGCCCAACCTGGGAGAGCTCAGTGAAGGAGGTGGTTGGCAGGTAAGGCCTCCAGACTGGTGAGTGTGCCTATGAGAGTTGTCCTCAGAGGCAAGAGATTGGCTAACTCTAAGAACTGGCTAGCCTTGAGAGGGGCGTCTCTCTCTGTTAGTGAGGCCCCAGATGCCAGAGCATCAAGGATACGGAAAATAAGAAAATATAATTAATAACAGCAGATGGGAGTGGTCGTTGCCTGGGACGGTAGGGGCAGGGGGGCCCGCCCCCAGGGGCTGTTGTGCACTCCCTCGCAGTGGGGTGGGACCCGGTAAGCTCAGGGAGCTGGGCCTGCTGGTGGCGAGTACAGAAGGCTGCTGGCGGGCAGTGACGGGCAAAGGAGGTAACGTGGGCTCAGGTTGGGGCTGAGACTCTAGGAGGTGAGTATGCTCTGGGGCCTGGGGGTGGGGGAGTCAGGGCAGGGGGGATGAAGAACGTGGGAGCCTGAGATGGAAAGGCTTTGAGGGAAGAGGGCTCCCAGGGTAAGCAAGAACAGCAGCGAAGTGAGGAGAAGGGGGAGGCCAGAGAAGGGGCGCTGCAGGAGGCTCAGGCCAAGGGACTGTGGGAATCCTCTTTCCCTAAGAGAAAGCAGGCCGATCGCCAGCCCAGCTTCTTCCGGACAAGCTCTGCGAGCAGAGTCAGTTAGGCCAGATGAAGGCAGGAGCAAAGGGGTCTTACTGGAGGCCCAGAAGAACGTCCCTTTGGCGTGGGACCCGAGAGCCCCAGGAATGAGCATGCAGGCGACACGGGTCAATGGGGGCTTCGTGAGGCTCTCACGTAGGGAGCTGTGCCGTTTATACGTGCTCCCACCGGACAACCGTAGGCGGGGATGCCAGCGCAGAGCCCAGCCGTTCACCTTCCTCGACGGCTCACAGCGCCACCCAGCGGTGAGATCCACCTCCAGAGCGGGCGGTTGCATCACCTCCCGCCTGGGCCCAGCGGGAATCTGAAGATTCTTCCAGGAGAGCCTCACTCCCGCCACTTTGCTGGAGCATCTGATCAGAGGCTCTCAGAGGCTCAGCCCTGCCTGCCAGGTCAGCCCCAACACGAAGGAATGGCTGGACCCAGAGATACCTGAGACCCGAAGGTTCGTGGATGAACAGGGGACTTGTGCACGGGCCCAAACTCTCTAAAGAATCCAATCCTTGGCTACTGAATCACCCTGTTTGGGGTTTTAGCCCCATGCTCTCCGCCAGGCTCACAGAGGGAAGCCCTAGTCCCCTCTCTAGCCCTGGCCTGCCCAGCCCATTCCCTAGAACAGTACTGGTCTAGATTTCCCGAGTTCCAATCCCAGGTGTCTCTCTATACCAAATAACTGACTTAGAAAAACCGGACCCAGTCTTTGCTGGGACTGAGCCTCAGCTTTTTTTTTTTCTTTTATTTCACCTGATCTATGTCTCCATTTTTCCTCAGTGTTAATTAAACATGATCCGTCTGTGGGAAGCAGGGAAATTGAAGGAGGAGCCCTCTCTGTACAAGAAGTAGAAGAGGAGAGGTGCTGTTCCAGGAAGATAGGCTTGAGCTCTGCCAAGGGGCACTGGGCAGCCAGCCCCGGAGAATGAGCCGTGGAGAGTGGGTCTCAGGCCCGTATCACAGTGCTCTGGTACAATCACAGAGGGTTCTTGCAGCCGGGGGAGGGGATACGGAGCAGAGCTGAGCCCCCAGCCTTGACGTCCACCATCCAGCCTAGCAGATCCCCCCATTCTTCTCTGAACTGCCCTTTTCTGCAAAGCCAGAATTTATTTCACATTTATTCCAGATATTATGGTGGATGCCCTTCAATCCACCCTGGCTCAGAAAGAATGGGCTATTTAATTGGAAGAGCCCCAGATCAGGGTCAGGATTCCAGAATCAGCTCCTGGTTAACAGGGAACTTTGAGCAAGCCATCTGCTGCTCTGAGGCTCAGCTCTTTCATCTGTAAAATGGGAGACCAGAGCTTCTTGCACTGGGGTCTGTGGAACGCTATGTCTCAAGAAGATGGTGCAGCTTAGAGGGAAAAGGTCCAGGGTCACTTAAGGAAATTCTGATGGGGGCCCCTCTTTGCAATTCAAGCACACATTAGGCTGTTAGGAGCCCTGAAAAAGCCCCACAGTAATGGAACTTCTTCAGTTTCTTTAATCCGGCATTTCCGTGCTTTCTTGACCTCAGAACAGTCCCCTCCTTTTTTTGTGGACAATAAATTAAGATCTTGAGGAATATAATTTTGAAAGATTACTTGGGAAATGATAAATGAAATGATCCCTAAATTCCTGTTAAGCTTTAAACATCATAGTTTCGAAAAACAGGAATCCTGAATTAGAAGATACGATCTCAGCTTGAAATGAACTCATTATAACATGGGCCAGTTAAAAACCGGAATAAACATCGGTGCAGAGCCCAGCGCAGAGCATTGCAGCAGGTGGCAGGAAACACCAGCCCAGCAGGGGGGAGAGCAAAAACCAGCCCCGGTGTCCCAGGTCTTCCCCTGGCATCCCGGCCACCCATGTCCACTCCTCAGGCAAGAGTCTGGACAAGGGAAGGAGCCCTTCTAGTGCCCTAGAAAGTCACTTCCTTTCATTTCAGAAGAACATTGTTCTAAAAGGCCCCTGTTTATTTCAAAGATGATTTTACAGAACTGATCTCAGTTGGGAGTGTTCCCAGCTGGGTCCCCCCCCCGCCCCAGCCCATGAGCATTGTTTTATGAAGCTGTGTGAACTAGACTGTTTTCTTTGCTTTTGTCCCTCGGCCTTCTGTGTCATTGATTTGGTTCATTCCTTCATTGACAGGGACTGTCTGCTTAGACGGGAAACAAATGGAAAATCCTGATGGCTTTGTAGAATCCGGTGGTTCGGGGGAGTTCTATCTTTCAGGCTTTGGACGTGAGGACTCAGCAGAAACTGCCGAAGCTAGTCCAGGGTTGGTCATTTTGGTCTGTGATTTAAGTCTTTACCTCTCTCTTGTGTCCGTAGCTTCTGAACCACATGGTAAGTTCATGGAGGCATGAACTTCTTTGATCGCCCACAGCGCCCGCCACGGTGACCTACGAAGACTGACACTCGCTGGCACGGGGTTCACCCTCACAGCCGCTGGTTGAATGAGGGGAAAAAAATAAATGAACACTGGACCCCAGCCAATAGCCGGTCTGGGCCTTGACATGAAATCTATCTCCCAAGAGGTGTGGCCAAGCAAACCTTTATTGTCCCCAAAGTGGACTTTTGACAGTTACTCTCCTAAAAACCCAAGCCTTTGTACCTGAAGATGTGAACCTGAGAATAAATGCGAAACCTTTGGGAACAAATTCTCAGATGCCCACACAGCCTTGTGAGCGTGTTATCCGGAATCCTGGGCACGCTTAACTAGTAACCTTGGGCGTGTTGCTTCATTTCTCTGTCCTTCTCCCTCTTCACCTCACATGGGGCTATCAGTAACCCCTTCATGGAGAGTGTAGTGAGGATTACATGAGACCGGGTACAGAGGAGTTTCCTGTGGCTTGGACAGGGCGTAGTAATTCTGCACCTGAACGAGATGAGCATACCAAAAAAGTCAAAAGGAGGGCATGGAAGGAAAAATGCCTCTCAAATTAGTATAAAAACATACTGCAAAAATAGAATAATATAATCATTCTCTGGAACAGGAAAAGTAATTTAAAAATTCAGATGGAAGAATAAATATTCAAGAATGCCAAGAACAATTTAAAAAAGTAACAGTAAGGAAGAATTAGTCCTAGGAAATAATAGGACCTAGGTCTAAAGGTACTACTACAAAAATAAGTCTGATTTTTGGTCTAAAGGTATTACAGAAATAAGTCTGACTTTGGCACCAAAGTACACAAATATATCACTGGTTCAAAATCAAGAATCCAAAAATAAACCCAAGGGTATGTGAGCACGTAATGCATAATAAGGTGACATTTCAGTTCACTGGGCAGAGTTGTTTATTTACTAAATCATGCCAGCTTAATTGATTCTGCACCTGGATTGAATAAAGTTAGATCCTTTTTGTCCACTGTCTACAATAATAAATTCCACATGAATTAACCATCTAAAATTTTTTAAAATTAAATCAAGTGTAGGTGTGGATAATGCCTTATTTGGTAAAGTATGGGTACCCAGGAGTCATAAGGAAAAGATAGACTGATTTAATTGTGTAAGTGTTTGATTTTTCTCTATAAATAATGATACTGCAAACAAAGTTGAAAGACAAAGACAATGCTTGGGAGGAGAAATCTGTAATACACATGCTGGATAAAAGAGTCATTTGTAGAGATTTCCTACCAATTGTTAAGAAGATGACAGATAGGGTGCCTGGGTGGCTCAGTGGGTTAAAGCCTCTGCCTTCGGCTCAGGTCATGATCTCGGGGTCCTGGGATCGAGGCCCGCATCGGGCTCTATGCTCAGCAGGGAGCCTGCTTCCTTCTCTCTCTCTGTCTGCTTCTTTGCCTACTTGTGATCTCTCTCTATGTCAAATAAATAAATAAATAAATAAATCTTAAAAAAAAAAAAAAAGAAGATGATGACAGATAGCCCAGTTGGGGATGAGAGGAAGAAGAGATTTCCATTTTCAAAAATGTTCTAGAACAAGTATCAAAAAACCAAAAACAAAACCCTTTCTCAGTACACAAAGATCTAAAAGTGCTTGAGAGAGTAGGAGTAAAATATTTTTTAAAGCATGATTGAGCTGGCAGTAAAGTCAGGGAAATATCCAAAGGGCAGAAACTTCCAGAACATGCTAACCAGAGGATAAGCAAGTGCTGGAGTCAGTGTTAGCACAAAGGTTCCTCAAAAACTGAAAAATAGAACTATGATATGATTCACTCTGGGTGTAGACCCCTAAGAACTGAAATCAGGGTCTCAGAGAGATATATGCAATCCCTACTCCCTGCAGCATTATTCACAAGAGCCAAGGCATGAAATCAACATAAAGTGTCTGTAGGCAGATGAATGAGTAGAGAAAATGTGGCATATGCATACAGTGGCATATTACTCAGTCCTGAAAAGAGGGAAGTTCTGCCATTTATGACAACATGGATGAATCCAGAAGACATTATGCTGAATGAAACAAGCCACAGAAGGACAAAAACTACACAATACCACTCATATGAGGAATCATAAAAAGTCTAACTCATAGAAGCAGGAAGGAGAATGGTGGTTGCTAGAGGGGTGGGAAAGGGGGTGCCATTAGCCAAAGGGTACAAAGTTTCAGTTACACCAGATGAGCAAGTTCTAGAGATCTCCTGCACAGCAGCTTCTGTAGTTAACAATATTGCATTACACATTTATAAACTGGTTAAGAGAGTAGACCTTTTTTGTGTTCTTATCGCAAAAAAATAATAGTTAATAATAAAGAAGGCAGGAGGAAGATTGGGGAGGTGATGGGTTATTTATGGTATAGGCAATGGTGATGTTTTCATGGGTATATGTTTTTTCCAAACTCATTGAGTTGTATATACATGAATTATGTACAACTTTTATGTTACACCTCAATAAAATGGCTTTAAAAATCATATTAAAGTGGTTTTTTAAAAAAGACATCTTTTCAACCCTGGTGGTCATTTAAGAGGCCAGGAGATGCCAAAAACAGCCTGGGACCCAGCAAAGAAGTCACCTCAGAAATCCTGCATGGAGCCAAACTCCAGAAGGGAAGGTGTGAGCCATGATACTCCTTCAACATAATGAGACAGAGAGTTTAAATGGAAAAGAATCAAAAATGATACCATATGCAAATTGGACCCAGATGAAAACTGATTCAACAAAGACTATATGGCAGACAAATTATACTTTACAAGAAGTGCGACCGGAGAGAGGGACATTACATAGGATAAAAGGTACACAGACCAGCAAGATATCACAGTCTTAGATCTGCATGTCCCCGAGACCATAACTTTAAAAAGGTAGAAAGCCCAAATTGACAGAACTTGAACAAAAGCGACAAATCCACAGTCATAGCAGAAGGCTCTATCATACCTTACTCAGCTGCTAATAGAACAGTTAGAAAGAAAAAAACCTTAAGAATATAGAAGATCTGGAAAATACCCTTAACAAACCTGACCCACTTAATACATAGACAACACTGAAGTTGACGATGAACAAAGTTTCACATACGCTGATCAATTTTAAAAGCCTCAAAGCATTCAAAAGCTTGGAAGCAGGGGCGCCTGGGTGGCTCAGTTGGTTAAGCGACTGCCTTCGGCTCAGGTCATGATCCCGGAGACCCGGGATCGAGTCCCACATCGGGCTCCCTGCTCGGCGAGAAGCCTGCTTCTCCCTCTCTCACCCCCCCCCCCGCTTGTGTTCCCTTTCGTGCTGTGTTTCTCTCTGTCAAATAAATAAAATCTTTAAAAAAAAAAAAAAAAGCTGGGCAGTTGCCTGGCAATTAAAGAATAGGTATATTAGAAATAAGAAATTCCCTTCCCTTCCTGGGTATATGTATCTGTTCACTGAGAGACACGTACCGGGATATTATTAGTCCTACTGTTAGTAAGACCAAAATACAGGACGCCGCCCAAGCACCCACCATGAACATGGGTAAATAGACTCTGGACGATCCATGCACCACAGAACGTTATATGACAATAAGGAAAAAATGAACTCTTGCTATGTCAATAGGATGAACGAAGTTCACATCATGCTCATCATTGAAAGAAGCCAAATCAAGAACGAAGAGAGGGAGAAGACTGTTCTAGACTAGAGGAGGCAAAAGAGACAGTGGGTGGAATCTGATTGAATTCTAGATTTAAATATATATATTTTATATATATATAATGCATTTTGAGGCTAATTAGAGACTTTGGAATCTGGACTATATGTTGAGTGAAGTTATTGAATCCATATCGATGCTCTTGGGTGCGGTAATAGTATGAGGTTGTATAGAAAAAGTCTCATTCTGGGGACATGCACGTTCAAGTGTTTGGAGTAACTACTTCGATGTTTGCAGCTTACTTTTGAAGGGTTTGGTAGAAGGGAACTGTGTGTGTGTGTGTGTGTGTGTGTATGCACACGTGTGTGTATTTATGTTCCCAGAGGTGGAACCGATGTGACAAAATGTTAACAGACGGTGAATCTAGGTGAAAGATGAATGGGTACTCATCATACTGTTCTTTTAACTTTCCTAGAGGCTTGAATTTTTTCTGAAGAAAATAAAAGGAAAAATGAGTGCAATGCATACCAATTACAGAAAATGTGTAAAATAAAACACAAAGAAAGAAAAAGGAAATTGAGACCCCAAATAGACTTTTTGTGGTTATAACCTGAAAAGAAACTGCATCAGTAGAGAATACCTTTATTCAATATTCAGTTAGGGGTTCTAGCCACACAGTAATAAAAGAAAAATTAAATAAAAGAAATGAAATAAAGATTGAACAGGAAGAAACAAAATTATCTACAAAGAAAACCCCAAGAGAAGCTACAAACAAATTATTAGAACTAAGAGTTTGGCCAAGATTATTGCACAGAAGATCAATAAGCAAAAATAAAATGCATTTCTATGTCCTAACACCACTGAGCTAGAAAAAGTCATTTTTAAAAATTCTATTTATAATATCAACAAAAATAAGTAAACAAAAAATAAATCAAATGAAAGCTTTACAAGATCTTTATGTAGCAACCGGTCAGACTTGATTAAAAAGCATTAGAGAAAGCCACAATAATGGAGAGATAAGCTATGTTCATAGATGATAAGGCTCAACATTATAAATATGTTAATTTCCCCTAAATCAATTTCTAAATTCCATTCAATTCCAACAAATCTCCAAAAGGTTTTTCATTGTACTTCACAATAGATTCTAAAAATAAATACAGAGGAGCAAGAAGAGCCAAGACAATTTCGAAGTTAGTGGAGTTTGCCCTGGTCGGTATTAAGACTTCACGTACAGGGCGCCTGGATGGCTCAGTTGTTGGGCATCTGCCTTCAGCTCAGGTCATGATCCTGGAGTCCTGGGATCAGGCCCCACATCCGGCTCCCTACTGGGCGGAAAGCCTGCTTCTCTCTCTCTCACTCCCCCTGCTTGTGTTCCCTCTCTGGCTGTTTCTCTCTGTCAAATAAATAAATAAAATCGTAAAAAAAAAAAAAAAAAGCCTTCACGTGCAGCCAGTGTAATTAAGATGGTGTGGTATGCGTGCACCGATAGAAACATGGATCAATAGGACAGAACAGCCGACCCAGAAACGTACGGAAGATTCGTATTCCCGCACGAACATGGAAACTTCATCCTTGCCAGAGGCTGCATTGCATATCAGTATGAAAAGGATGGGCTAGTCAACGAATCAATTACCTAAATGGAAAAAATCAAATCAGATCCTCATCTCCCACCAAAGACATAAATAAATCCCAGGTGGATTCATGGCTTCAATGTGTGTGTGTGTGGGGGGGTGGATTTTAAAACTTCTAGAATAAAATATAGGAAAATGTCATTATTTCAGAGTAGGAAAGGTTTTCTTCACCAAAACACAGAAAGCATGAGCCATGAAGGAAATAATTGACAAATTTGACTTTCTTAACATAGAAATGCTTGTGGACCAAAAGCCACTATAAATAAACGTTTGAAAAGATGATCACTAATTGGGAGAGGAAACCTGCCATATGGATAGATGACAGACATGGAATTAGGATCAGGTACATAGAAACAGCCATGAAGCAGGAAGAAAAAACACAAATTCAACAGAAAAATGGGCAAAATCCATCCAAAGACATTTCTCAAAGGAGGCATAAGGGGCACCTAGGAAAAGATGATTAGTCTTATTGGTAATGAAGGAAATACAAATTAAATTTCACTATGAATTTCTAGTTGGCTGCCATTACTAGCAAAAATTAAAACTTAGGTAACACCAAGTGATGGTGAAGGTGAAAAGCCACAGGAGGTCATTCCAGGCTGGTGGATACAGCCCCATCAGACAGCATTTCATGATAGCCCAAGGGGGGCCTATCTTACACCATTGTCATCCACTCTTGTGCAGGAGGAAGACACAAGAATGTTCACTTCAACATTATTTCTTGTTGCAAAAATTGCAAAGAACTTCACTGATGCTTCACTTTGTGACCAGGAAGGTGGAGAAACAGGAGCAGGTAAAACGAACGCAGCTCTTGTTGTCAGGACAGGCAAGAGGGGAGGAGATGAGCCTTGAGCAAAAGAACAGAGAAATAAGTATGTGTTTCCAGATCATGACAAGCGCTAGGAAGGAAAATCTTAGGGTGCTATGGGAAAGCCTACAAAGGAATGCAGATCTGGTCTGGGGTCAGGAAAATTTGCTGAGGGAGGGAGAGTAGAGCTGAGATGCTAAACTTGAGAAGGAGTCAGTCCAGCAAGGATCCTAGGCAGGGGGAAGGAGGAAGCACCCGGGAAATGGTAGGGGGAGTGAGAGGCAGAGATCTAGCCTGGAAAACAGCAAGGGCATGAAGAAGAGGAGAGACTCAGAAGACCATGCAAGGTCTCCTGGGACATATAAAGATCTTTAGCCTAAAAGCAAAACAAAACAAAATAAAACAAAACCCCCAAAACATTAAATCATTCTGAAATAATCAGATTTGCGTCTTTAGAAGTTCCCCCTGTTGACAATACCAAGTGCAGAGCTCCTAGAACCCTCCTCCACTGATGGTGGGAATACAAAATGGTGTAGCCGCTCTGGAAAACAGACAAGTGGCTTCCCATCAAGTTCAGCATACACTTGCCATATGATCCTAGATAAATGAGAGCTTGTGTTCACACAAAAACATGAACTTTCTAGCCGTAACGACTAAGAACTGGCAACAACTCAAATGTCCCTCAATGGACGAATGGATAGGGTGTGGTACACACATACACTACAATCAACAAAATGAGAGGCACAAAGGACTTGTGTGTGTGATAACACGGCTATGTCTCCAATGTACTTTGCTGAGTGAAAGAAGCCAGATGCACAGGGCTTCATTCTGTGTAATTCCATTCATATACCATCCTGGGGAAGGCAAAACTATAGGGACTGCAAACAGACCAGGGATTGGAGGGAGGGGTTGATTACAAAGGGCCAAGGGGGACATTTTGGGTTGATGGGGATGTTCTTTTTTGTTTTTTTCAAGTAGGCTCCATGACCCTGAGATCAACATCTGAACTGAGATCAAGAATCAGACACTTAACCGACTGAGCCACCCAGGCACCCCAACGGGGATGTTCCTTATCTTGACTGTGATCTTTGCCACACAACTTAATGACTTTATCGAAACATATAGATAGAAGTAAACAGTAAAGGGGAGGAATTTTACTGTATGGAATTATGTCACAAGAAGAAAGTCAGAGGGAAGGAAGGGAGAGAGGGAAGGAGGAAGGAGGGAAGAAAGAAAAGGAAAAAAAAGAAAGTAAAGAAAAGGAAAGGAAAGAAAGAAAAGAAGAGAAAAAAAGAAAAAACAAACCCCATTCTGGCCTGCCTACAGGGAAGTGATTAGAGACTTCTGGTCAGTCTGGTGGGCTGAATCCAATGGGAGCTCCCCTCCCAGTCTGTATACAATCAGGGAGCAATTCCTTAGCGATTCGGGGTCTTTTTTGGTTCCATATAAATTTTAGGATTGTTTGTTCTAACGTTTTGAAGAATGTTGGTGGAATTTTGATCGGAATGGCATTGAAAGTATAGATTGCTCTGGGCAGTATAGACATTTTGACAATGTTTATTCTTCCGATCCATGAGCATGGAATGCTCTTCCATCTTTTTGTGT
>PITA01020912.1:0-11384 GCA_004023965.1 Spilogale gracilis | reverse complement strand
ATCAGGGAGCAAGTCAGCGGGAGCGGGAGCCGAGCCCAGCCAGTGAGGGAGAACACAGGGAAGGGAAATTCTATCCGGGAGGCCTGGCTTTACACTCATTAACCAGCCCTGCAGGCATTTAGGGGTGGGGCCTGGTGACCAAGGGGGTGTTTATAGGCTACAGTAGAACTGTTATTTTATGGCTGGGGATGCGGGCAGGAAATTGGGGTTTTATGGTTCACTAAGCATCAATAACAATTAATCTCAGAGACTCCATGGCCTTTCATGGGTCCAAAGCACTATACAAACACTAAGTAAGAAAGTCACGTGCTCCACCTCCAACCTAGAGAAGCACCTCTGCCAAGTACTTTAAACTTAAGCCTTCCTCTTTCCAGTGGGAGCGGGAAGGCCCAAGTCAGCGTAGTGAGGTGAGGTTCAGTTTCTTTTTGTAATCCAAAGAACCAAAGATTTAACACTTCTTTTGCTTAGAAAAAAAGAAAAAGGAAAACCTGACCCCACCAAAGTGTTCAAATAAAAGGATGAATCATTACAATATTAATTGCTTACATTTTATAGAATTTTATAGTTCTTAATAGGGTTGTCCCACTCAGCCTCTCTTTTGATCCTCATCTGTATCCTTGAGGGAGGCAGCAGTCATTGCCCTCATTATTCAGTTGAGGAGATTGAGTTTTAAAAGGTGGAGGGATTTGCTGAAAGTCTGTAAGTAACTGGCTAGTTTTTTTATTTGTTATTTGCTATATGCCTTTGGTTGCCAGTAACGGAAATATTTTTCTTTATTTTTTTAAGATTTTATTTATTTATTTGACAGAGAGAGAGATCACAAGTAGGCAGAGAGGCAGGCAGAAAGAGAGGAAGAAGTAGGCTCCCCGCTGAGCAGAGAGCCCGACGACGCGGGCCTCAATCCCAGGACCCTGAGATCATGACCCAAGCCGAAGGCAGAGGCTTAACCCACTGAGCCACCCGGGTGCCCCAGAAATATTTTTTAAACTGGATAAAACAAGGAAAAGAAAATGTATTGGCTCATGTCATCAAAGATTGGGTTCATTATCAGATATAGCTGAATGCAGGAATTGGTGTTTCACTTCATCTCTGGATTCTTTCTTCCCCTGTGGATATGCATCCCAGGTGGACTCCCTGTACAAGGTGGTGTCTGGCAAGTAAAGATCTGCATTACAATTATAACCATCTATCCTCATAGAAGGAGCTTCTTTTCCCCTTGTGTCCCGATGAAAGCCCCCAAACCAAGTCTCATTGAACCAGTCACTGTGGCCCAGGGTGGGAGGGGGGGGGAATAAGCCGACGGCCTAGGTCTGTGCTATGGCCACTCATGAGATTGGTGGGGTCTGCAACCTAGAATTCTGGAACCTCCCAGTGGAAAGACTAGCTCCTTTACCCATGATAGTGAGACCAGGCTCACCAGCCAATAAATTGTGCATATAGCTCCCTATCAGCTTTTTATTGCTTCATCCTAAAAAAAAAAAAAAAAAAAAAAAAAAAAAAAGTAAGCCCTCAGGAAGGAAAAAGAGAAAAATCTGTAACAAGAGGGGAAAAAAGTGTAAAATCCTGGTAAAACTGGCTCTAAAGGAAGTGGAGCTCATTCAGGAGATGGATGTTTTCAAAACTTCTGCAGAAATCTTTGAGAATATGTTGCAACCAGGATACCCAAGAGTTGCTATGAAGATGGAATAACAAAGAACATTTGAAAGGTAAAAGGAGAACTGCCAAAATTTAAGTTTCAATGACAGGTTTGAAATATGAAGTGAAGAAAATCTTCCAGAAGATAGAAAACAACAACAAAACAGCAGAGATGGAAAACATGAGAAAATTAACAGACATGAAAGGTTGATTGAAGAGATACAACATCTGACTGATACAAGTTCCAGAAAGAAAGTCGGAAAAGTGAGGAGCACAAAAACATTCCCAGGGTTAAGATAACAACTCTTTAGATTAAAAGCACCCACAGAATGCCTAATGAGGAAGGAAAGAGACCCACACATGTCGTGGTGAAATTTCCAAACACCAACTATAAAGAGTAGATCCTGAAAACTTCCAGACAGAAACAAACAGACAAAATGTTTGCTATCAGTGGAATGGAACTCAGACTGGCATCTGAAAAGAAGCAATTAGAACACGAGGGAAAAATGCAGCAAGCCTTTCAAATGGTGAGAGAAGATGACTTTCTTCTTTTTTTTTTTTTTAAAGATTTTATTTATTTATTTGACAGAGAGAAACACAGCCAGAGAGGGCACACAAACAGTGAGAGTGAGAGAGGGAGAAGCAGGCTTCCCGCCAAGCAGGCAGCCCAATGTGTGGCTCAATCCCAGGACTCCAGGACCTGAGCGGAAGGCAGAGGCTTAACCACTGAGCCACCCAGGGACCCCGAAAGAACATGACTTTCAATCAGGATTTCCATGTCCAAGTGGTCAACAGAGTTTAATCGAGTCTGAAGGAAGGGAAAAAGTCATTTTCAGATTTACCAGAACTCTGACCATTTGTCTCCGTCCACGCCCCCCCCCACACACACACATTTTTATGAGGCGGTTACTTGAGGATGTGCTCCAGCAAATCTAGTCCCCTTTCTTGGACTTGAGAAAGGGGGAAATGTGGTGTCCGATCCATGAGAATAATAAGAGTAAGTTCCAAGATTCCAGGGACACCAGGAGGCCTGGAGAACAATTAATTCAGCTGGGAAGAAGGAGATGGAGGATCCCAAGAGGAAGATACCTGGAAAAGTAGGGATTAGAGAGGTTCTAAAAATCCTGAGACTTTGGTACCACGTAAAAGGATATTACAAACAATATACAGTGGTAAGACAATGAACCATACAAGAACTTTAGAAATACAAATCCTTGAAATGTTTACTATAGGTGTAGGGAAACGAGTTCAGAGCCAGACTGCCTAAACTTGTGAAATCCAGTTCTGGAACTTATCAGCTGTGTGATCCTACATAACCTCTTTATGTCTCAACTCACTCATCTGTATAACAGGGATGACATGAATGCATCATAGGATTGTTGCAAACATTACATGGGTTAATACAAGGAAAGTGATTATTGCACTGTCTGTTCTGTAGTAAGAGCTCAGTAAATCTTAGCCATTATGATTATGGGCTTTTCTGAAAGAATCGGTGCATAAAACCAACCAATCAAAACAAAACCAAGAAACCAAAAAACCCAATAGCGTCAGAAAAACTGTAGTGATCATGGTGTCCATTCAGTAGAACAAAGATATTGGTTAAAGTCATGTTAATTACCTTAATAAGCACAGCCAGAATATATAAGGGCTCAAATATGACGGACGTTTATTTCTGGACCATATTAATTCCAAAATAGTTGTTTCCTGGTTGGCTAGTGACTCTCCTCTGAGTGGTGAGTCAGGGCTCCAGGCATCTGTCACCCTGTGGTCCCCACGGTATTCAGGGGTGCTGGGTTCTCACGCATCCAAGCAGCGGGACGGGAAGGAGCGCGGAGCATCACGCACGGACGCTTTCACCGCCAGGCCAGCAAGCTGCACACAGCCGGGCAGCCCACGCGCCATTGTTTAGAGCGCAGGTGCGGGCAATCGCGGAGGACGCTGGGGACTGTAGTCTGGCGGGAGCAAACGGTGAATAGTTTGGTGAACAGCTTGTCACAAAAGGCTTCTTTGTGTCAGAACACAATGTCAATGCTATAAAGTTGGACAGTGTAAGACTAGTATTCAGAGGTGAGAAAGGAAGGTGGGAACATCAGGGGTGGTTCATTTCCTCCTCCGAGCAGGGCACCGATCTATGCGGCGTCAAATAAAAACGTGCTGTTAAAAAAATAACTCTGACTCCAGTCTCCTCGTTTTTCCACACTCTGTTTTTGCACCTTCAAAGAATCTTCTAAATTATCTCTTTTATTTCTCCTCCTGGTGCAATTCCAAACACTATCTGAAATTCAGATAGCACGTAGCCTAACCTCAGTTTCCTTTTCTTCTGTTCAAGTAAAAGGAAATTAATTTCTTCTCCATTCTTTCAGTGAATGTATATGTTGATGTCCACGCTTACATGGCACTTCCCAAAGCCTGGAAGTCCCAGCTCAGACCTTCACCCCGAAAAAGCCAGTATGAGATTCCATTAGCAACGGGGAAATCCCTCAGCTTCGGGACCCACTTAGGGTCTCCCTCAGCTGCTGCTCTGTGGACTGGTCAGGAGGGTCATGAAGGTGCAGTTTTCACGGACCACACCCCTCCTCACTGCCTTGCACCCTTCCCATGTGCTAGAGTTTACTGCCCTGTGGGAAGGAACAGCGAATTTTCTCCCCCAACAGGCAGAAGTGGGGCTGCGAGGACTCAGGCTCTCTGCCGACTTGATCCAAGAAAGGGATGCTGGGCCAGAGTTAGGGGGTTGCCGGAATTTGCTGATGTAGATTCTTTTCATCTTAGGTAGCACTTTCCACGGCAGAAAGTAATCACTACACTGAAAGAAAAGAAAAAAAGGAAAGAAAGAAAGAAAAAAAGAAAGAGAGAGAGAGAGAGAGAGAGAGAGAGAGAGAGAAAGAAGAAAAAAAGAAGAAGGACATGCCAGAATCAGCAGACTCTAGACAATTTGCCCTAAATGCTTTGCAAAGCTAGCCTAGCACCACCTCAAGCCCTCACCAGGATAACTTGAGATTGCTGAGGGCTCCCAGGGACCCTGCTTCCAGGAGGTACTGAGGGGACAGCTCTGCTGGGGATGGCCACTGTGTGAGAGTTTTCTGATCACTATCTTGGAACAGTATGTCTGGGGCAGATGGCATGAACCTTCCACCCAACATCCAGCCCCCAAAGAGACCAGCGTCTGAGGGCTCACCCTCACCTACCCCTCTACCCCTCACTTGGCCTGGGGATCCTTTCTCCTGAGTTTGGGGATTCCTCAGGCAGGGAAACGGCTATAGTTTGGGGATCAGCAGTGAACACAGCCGCCGCCCTTGCCCGTGTGGGGCTTGGATTCCAACTGGGACAATGCTCCTCACATCTGGTCCTTCTGACATTTTGGGTATAGAAACTGGGTTGGAGAGTGGGGGTTATCCTGTGCCTTGTGGGATGTTCAGCCCCATCTCAGCCCTTTACCAGTTAGAAGCCAGTAGCGACTCCCCTTCTCCCAACTGTGACCACTAAAAAAAACATCTCCAGCCACAGCCAAATGTCTGCTGGAGAGCAAAATTGTTTCCACTGGAGAAACACTGAATTGGTAAGAAACACACACACACACACACACACACACACACACACACACACACACTGCTAACAATACTTTGAGTATGAGGCTCACCGCACAGAGGATAACCTAATGCACTCCTCATGACAACCCCAATATTAACCTTCTTCCCCTCCATGTTACACATGAGGAGACTGAGATGGAAAGAAATCTGAAGCAACTAGCCACAGCTCCGGAGTGGAGCAGCTGAGATTTGAACCCCGGCAGTGTGACTCCATGTTGACCTCGTAACCTCCAGGCATTCCAGGTAAACAGCTGTGGCCGGTTTGTCCGGGCCGCAGCCCCAAGATGCCCCAAGACACCCCAAGATGCCCCATTACATCCCAAGATGCCCCAAGACGCCCCATAACGTCCCAAGATGCCCCATGACGCCCCATGATGCCCCACGACGCCAAAAAGCAGCAAGGACCTCGTGGGTAGGAAAACACAGGAAGGATGGTAGCAGGAGGCTTGCAACTCAAAGGTGAGCTTTGCAGATTAGGGGCCCGGGCTGGCCCTGACCGAAGCCCCAGAAGAAACCCAGGGCCAACTTTTATTTCTCCTCCTGGTGCAATTCCAAACACTGTATTTCAGCACCAATAAAAATCTATGGTGGGCGAGAATGCAAAATCACATTACTTTTTTATGGTAAAACTATAAAGGTGTCCAAGAAAATATGTTTGCTGCTATTACTTCAGGTCCTTCAGGCCCTTCAGGCCCATGCTAGGTAAGGAAGACAGCTGGAGAAACGCTGATTCATAATAATAATGACAACAATCATAACAGCTAGTATTCACGAGCTTTTTGCATGCAATGACTGCCCTTTATTTGTGTTAATTCATTTAGTCCTTGCAAGAGCCCATTAAATACAAGCAGCATTTTTGTCTATCAATTATACCTCATTACAGTGTAAAAATGAGGATTAAGCAATTGTGCAGTGCCCAACAGATGCTCATGTCTTGTGATGGAATAATTGTAATTATCGAACTATATAATAAAATACTATCTTTCTTATTAAAAAAAAAAAGCCCCATGGGGTTGATTAAGGTAACTGGGGACTCAGAGAGGGGAAGTGGCTTTGCCTGAGATCCCACAGTGAGACTGACCCACAGAGACAGGGCCCGTTCAGGCTCTGGGTTCGGCAGATGGCTACGGATGGAGAGGATGGTGAGCTTCCGGGAACTGAGCCAAGGGCAGTAACAGTAGCAGACAGTGGGTGGTGAATCTGGTCCTTGATGGTGTCCTGCACCCAGGTAACTTTCCTTAGGGGCAGGTCCAGATAGGCTGGGGAGAGAGGCCAGCAGCTCCAGCGGCAGTGTGCAAAGATGCGACCAGAGAACTGGTGACATGCAGGGAGACAATGAAATGAGCCCAAGGCCCTGCTCTGGCCTTGAGGCACCGCCAAGGTAATGATGTTTCTCAGATTGTGGTCCCTGGGCCACCCACACCAGTGTCACCTGAGTGTGTTGACAAATATATATTTCCCAGGTGAATTTCAATGACAAAGGGCTCTTCACTTATTTATGAAAATAAGAAATCTAACAGAATCGAGGGCTTTTATTTTGTTCCCATTATATAGGTGGGAGAAGAAGAAAGCCCCATAGTCCTGTCCTGATTTGATGGAGCATCTTTTTTTTTTTAAATAAGATTTTATTTACTTATTTGAGAGAGAGAGAGAGAGAGAGAGAGAGAGAGAGAGAGAAATTGAGAGCAGGAACACAAGCAGAGGGAGTGGGAGAGGCAGCGAGCAGGGAGCCCAATGCGGGGCTCCATACCAAGACCCAGGATCACGACCCGAGCTGAAGGCAGACATTTAATGACTGACCACCCAGGCACCCCCTGACAGAGGATCTTGTAAGTCTTTATGCTATTGGTGACTCCAGAGATGCTCGGCACAGCATTATCACTGGAGAGATGGCTGGGCTCAAATTGCCAGTTTCTGTTTGAAAGGTTCTTTCCAAAGGACATGATGGCCATCTTGGACGTCTCATGGCCTCTCCGTGTACTTTGCCTTGCCAGCATTTGGCAGCTCATCACCAGTGAGTGTTCTAAGAGGCGCGGCCCAAAGAGGGGAAGTTTAGTCCTAGGTCTCAGAGCTTCCCTTCTGGGCCTTCTATTGTGCAGCAAATCCCCACGCCCAGCCCGCTTTGAAGGTGAGGAAAACGGACTCCACCTCTCCGTGTGGGGGTAGCACACGTTTACACATGTATGGGGAAGGAAGGGATCGATGATGGTAGTCTTCAGAGATTATCAACCACATTCCACCAGTCTCTGCACTGCATAGAAACCAAGATGGAGAGTCTCACAAATGTTCTCAATTTTACATCATATCAAATGAGATTATTTGCAAAAGAACTATCTTGCCCCAGCTGTAACTATAGAGAAGGAGCATTATCTTTATTGGTTTCTGAGATACTTTTGCTCATTATGATCCCTTCAAATTTTGAGGGTGAGACCTGAATGTAAACAGTTAGTGTTATGAGTGATCAGTGAGTAACTCTCATCTCCAACACAGAACTGGAGCAAAGGAAGGAAAGGAGTTTACCTACGAGCACTGATGGAAGGCACAGATCTCATTGCCCATCAAGACCTGGCCCGCTGGTGACCCCGAATCAGCCTTTGTCCAGGTGGGGCCCAGCAACTGGCATCTTGTAACTTTTATCCAGGCATTAATTCTTCTCCTGCCAGTAACTTCCAGGCCTGTTGTTGAACATAAAGTGTAATGATGATCTTGATCACAATAAACAACTTGTCAATTCCTTAGTGCTTTGCAATCCACAAAGTACTTTTCACTGATCATTCCATTCTGTTTTCATAATAATTCCCAGTAGTGCAATTGCAGGGTCATAGTTTAATTTTTTAAGGAATCTCCAAGCCTCCTCTGGCATCTTTGCTCCGTGGCCCCACACTGATCCTGGCTTTGCCTACAGAGCTCCTCAAGTTCACCAACCGATTTTGTTTCTGAGGTTTCTCCTCCAAACATGACATTAAATCTTCTCCAAAAACCTCCCTAATTCCTCCTGCTCCACCTTGAAGCACACAACGATTTAAGTGAGAGGAAAGGAGATCATCCCTCATGAGACCCCACTGCATCTCCTCGGGCCCTTCACTGGCCATCTGAGAAAAACCAGTGAGAAGTTTGGGGGAGAGGGGCGGGTAGTAGAGACCCTGGAGCAAATCTTGGTCATGTAGTCAGAAAGCCTAGGAATTCGGCCCAGCTTAGCTAGAACAGGTGCAGCCCGGGCAAGACCCTTCTCCTCTCTGGATCTCTGTGTTACCAACTGTAAAATGAGGGTGTTGACTCCCATCAGTGGCTTTATAGGTATTTTGGAGTGGCTCTGAAGTTTCTATGGGTGCCTGCTGTGTATGGAGAGGGGGTCCTGGCCATAAGAGGCCCCAGGTGACTTCTCCTGCCTGTCCACCTGAACTGTTTGTCTTTTGTATAGAAGTCGGATAAAACGATGGGCAGGGAGGATGTTTTCAACAACAGCAGTGACCAGTGTTTTTTCTGGACCATGGGACCTCTAGTTTCACTGTCTATCCTCACATTTCAATATAATGCCAAGAATTTCCAACAGGCCAGCATTAAGCCCGGACCTGCCACATGTCATTATTTTACTTCCTTGTTCCATTTTCAGATGTCACGTCAGTGAGCCTCACAAAGATAAAGTGCTTTGCCCAAGGCCCCCAAGCTGGCTCCCGGGTAGAGCCCAGATTCCCTCAGGGCAGACTGGTGCCGCAGCCGTCTTCCTTGACCACCGCCCAGCACTGCTGTCCAGCTCCTCTGGCCCCTGACCCAGGCTGTGACAGAGACCTGGGCGTGCGTGGGTCCCAGCCACGGCTCCTCCCACTCTCCCCATCCCTGAACAGTTCACATAGTGCCAGCGGTCTCCAGGCCCTCCTTTGGGTGGGGCTAAGGGTGGGGAGGTGGCAGGAACTTTGGAAGGAGTTGTGCACGAGGGTGCAGTATACACCTCAGGGCTTGGGTCAGGGCCCTCCGGGCCGGGCTGTGGGACAGGGACAGGGCTCCTGTCTGTCCACTCAACACACTTCTTGAGGCGCTATTATGGGTCGGGCACTATTCTAGGCCTGGGGAATCATCAAAGGCTGACACAGACCCATGTCCCTGGGAGACTCAGGACATCAACAAGACAAACGACAAACAAGGAAGCCTATATGAACTATTAAACAATGTTAATAGTAATGGAGAAAGAGGGGCAGGGAGGGATGAGATGAAGGGCAGAGAGCTGGTCATTTTAGATGGGCAGAGAAGGCCTCTTTGGGAAGGTGATGCGGGCAGTAAAAATCTGCACGGGAGGGTCCATTTCACCGTACCTCCTCTAGGTGGCAGCATCCTCCCGATCGTGGAGCAGCATAACTGGTCCTCTGCCGGGTCCGCAGGGTCGCTTGCTTAAGTCTGACAAGGTGGGAACCGGGCCGCTTTCTGTAGCCCACCTGCAAATTCTGTATGGGGAATCCTAGCAAACAGTGCCCTGGGATGTGACTATGTTGTTTCTTGATCTGGGTGCTGGATAGACAGGTGTGTTCACTTTGTAAAAATCCACTAAGTTATGGTCTATGTTTGCACCTGGGTGGCTCAGTCCCTTAAGCATCTGCCTTTGGATCAGCTCGTGATCCTGGATTCTGGGATCCAGTTGGACATTGGGCTTCCTGCTTAGCGGGGAGTCTGCTTGTCCCTCTCCCTCCGCCCCTCTCTCCACTTGTGCATGCACATGCTCACTCGCTCTCAAATAAACAATAAAATCTTAAAAAAAAAAAGTTACTATCTGTACACTTACTGCCCTTGGGTCACACCTCAAAAAAACGTTAAATGTGACACGTACACCTTAAACATTTTCTTTTCATCCAGATCGTCGTTTTCGTTATTTTTGCTCACCTCTTGCTGATTAGAGCTCTGTGCCAACTTTCTTAAGGTTTTTTAGAGACATTTAGAACAGATAAAATGCCTAGAGCCATGCCTGACAAGCCAGAAGTGTTTTGTAAACGTTGACGTCATTTTCTGTTGTACTCAGACATACATGGTCTGTGATATCCAGCCTTGCTTTCTTCACGGAGGAGAAAGAACTTATAGAAACTTGCCTCGTAGCTTAATGGCAAATCCTAGACTTTCATGATTTCTTTCCAGCCTTCCCTGGATAACTTGCCCATAACTATTTCAATAGAAGCTCTAAAGGGAATTTACTTTTATGGGTCTTTCCAAAGAACTCACCTTAGTTTTCACAGAACTAACTCTCCTTTATACTTCTATAAGAGCTCAAGAAGGAGATCAATTGGCATTAAAAGAAATTTGGAGACAGGGACACCTGGGTGGCCCAGTCCATTAAGCGTCCAACTGTTTTGGTTCAAGTCATGATCTGAGGGTCATGAGATCAAGTCCCACCTTGGTTCTGTGCTCAGCAAAGAGTCTGCTTGAGATTCTCTTTCCCTCTCCCTCTGTTCCTCCCACCTCTCTCTCTTACTTTTTCTCAAATAAGTAAATAAATCTTTAAAAAAACAGATTTGGAGATAAGCCGAACTAGCCATAAATGAGTATACAGCTCAGCTGGAAGGGGAAGGAAGGCTGAGGCCAAGAAGAGAGAGGCTTTCATCCAGCAACAAGAACTTCAGAAGGAGTGGAGAGTCTGGGCCAAGTGGCAAAGTTGGTTCAGTGGTTGAGTCAGAGAGCAACTATTGTTCCCT
Source organism: Spilogale gracilis (assembly GCA_004023965.1). Lineage (NCBI taxonomy): Eukaryota > Metazoa > Chordata > Mammalia > Carnivora > Mephitidae > Spilogale > Spilogale gracilis. The sequence goes on along the minus strand of PITA01020912.1, from coordinate 487 downwards.
TCTCAAGAGTTGCCGTCCCCAAGACTGATTTTTTTTAAATTTTATTTACTTATTTGAGAGGCATAGAGAGAGAGAGAGACAAAGAGCGAGCACGAGTACAAGAGCAGGGGGAGGGAGAAGTAGACTCCCTGCTCAGCAGGAAGCCCGATGCAGGGCTCAATCCCAGGACTCCAGGATCATGACCTGAGTGGAAGGGAGACGTTTAACTGACTGAGTCACCCAGGCATCCCACAAGATAAATTCTTACACAATCACTAAGGAGTGGGTGCATCCATTGAGCATTACTGGAAGTACTTGGTCAGGCAGACTGCCTTGGGGAACCGGGAATAACAATACAGCCATTTACTGGGTACCAGGCCCTGTGCGAGGTGCTTCACGTACCCTAACAGTAACCTTGAGAGGACAAGATACCCTCTAGCCTTCGAATCTGTTAATCTTGATGCGTAACGAACACTTAAAAAACCCCAGTTTAAGTTTTTTTTTTTTA
>PITA01020911.1:0-33867 GCA_004023965.1 Spilogale gracilis | reverse complement strand
GTCAAAAGTCTGATTTCAAAGCACAACGGGATCAGAGTGGACGCAAAGCCTTGCACATGCGCAGACAAGGGCTGGCCACACGCCAAGGGGGGGGGCGGGGGGCCGGACCGCAGCTTCTGTGCCCACCCGGGGGCTCCACGCCACGCGGGGGCGGGGGAGGGGGGTCAGGTCTAAGGCACCTGCTCCAGAGACACATCCGAGACTTCCAGTGGATTTTCCGAAGGCTCTGTAGCCCACCCCACCACGTGAAGAATCACTACTTTCCAAAGAGCCCATACGGTGCCCTCTTCTCTCTCCTTTCCCACAGCTAAAGAACGTTCTCTTTGATCTGGGGAGGAGGAGCTGTCAAAGGAGACCATCTAGGGCTGCCTGCGTGGTGGGGGCCGTCAGCACTGGTGCATGGGGGAGCGGTCCCCATGGGACTCTATGCTGTCCCTCATTCCATCCCCCAGGTGTATAGAGAGACCCCTGTTTCCTTCTCACCTGGAGCAGCCCACCCCACTGAGCCCACACCTTGCAACTGGGGGTTGGAGGGGTAGCTACTATGGTGGGGGTGGCCCGGACTCCCAGGAACTGGTTCAAATAATGCGGGCCTGAGCCAATCAGGTGACCGAGCCTGGACAAAGGGGCTGGATTAGGTTCCGGACCCAGGACCCAATTTGGGCCCCTGGGATTTAAGGGGACATGTGCAGGAGACAGCTGGAGAAGCGGTTCCTCACTCTTATGAGAAAATTACCTGAAGCCTCGGGAAGGAAAGTGTTTGGATTTGAGCCCGACCCTGATGCAGCCATTTTCAGCCGGTTAGGGGCGTCAGGCATAGGATCAGGCGAGCGGGGTGGACAGTGGACCTGCCAAGATTCGGAGACAGTGCCAGCTTGAGGACGCTGCCAACCCTCGGGGCAAAGTGACCCTGACACCTGTCTCCTTCTGAGCCTTTCAGTTCCCTGGACCAAGACGTCCCCTCAGCCCCCACCCCCACTTGGCTCCTTACAAAAGTAATCGGTTCCATAAAGTCCTAATCAATAGGGAGGGGATGCTGGCGTTCAGGCCCCTGACTCAATCTTTTCCCCTCCAGCGATCACTAAAGGAACTAAAGAGAAAAGGGCACCAGGTGTCCTGAGCACGTGGACAGCAGGTACTCTGGGGACGGTTGTTGGCCATAATGCTGCCATTTCAGCTCAGCGGTCAGGGCACCTAATAACCCTCGGTTGACAGCAAAGAGGAGTGATTGGCTGGAAGGCCTAGGACTACTCCCCATCTAGACGTTTTATTGTTGTGTAAAAAAGAAAACCTCCCCAAGGGCTAACCTGACACAAAATGAATCTTTTTCACTAAAAACATGTAAAAGTGGCTCATGAACCCGAACAAAACTCCCAAATAAAAAAGCAAATATAACCTGAGCTCAAATGACCGCTGTTCGAGAGAGCTCGTCATCTTTCTATTCCTAACCAGTTTTGTTCTGTATCCTAAGTTGCACCCAGAATGGCTGAGCTAAAATTTTCCAACAAAATATTTACATTGGGTTCATAATGAAAACTCCTTGCCAGCACCCACTCTGGCTACACTCTAAACTGCTGTGGCAAATAGGTCCTGAATCCAACCTTCATTTGACTGGGCTGTGTTTTATTTCATTTTTTGTTTTTGGCCTTGAGAACTCTTCTATCCTGAGCCTTTTCAGAAGGCCAGACAAGGACCTGGATTCCAACCAGCTTCTTTCCCACAGATCCCCCCACCTCTTTCTGATTTAGACGCAAACTCATCAGACAGGCACCATGGATGCTCCCCGTGGCCACTCAAAATAATGACCAGCATCCATCGAGGATCAGATCCTGCAGAAATGTGATTACAAGTCTTCCAACAACCCTGCAGAACAGGGTTTATTTTTTCCAGTTTTATAGATATAGAAAGTGAGGCCCAAGGTCTCAGCTGTGCGAGTGGGAGAGCCAGTTTCAAAGCTGGTCTGTCTGACTCCACGGCCCCACTCACAGCTAGCGCAGGCGCCGGTAAACAAAACACCTGTGTGGAGCCCCGAGTGTATAAACAGCGCCCCGCCTGCCCCGAGCGGCCCAGGTAGAAACGGGGCGCGCCTGCCCCCGGAAGCACAGCTAGAAAGGCCGGCCTACCTGCGTTCAGCAGCATTTTGACGCAGTCCAGATGCTCCCGGGCACAGGCTACGTGAAGGGGGGTCCCGAAGTGGCAGTCGTGCGCTTCCAGGTTGGCCCCGACGTCAATAAGCAGCCTCACACACTCAGAACTGCCTTCAGGCATGGGAAAGGATGAGAACCGTGAGTGAATGTGTGCATGTGCCATCAGCCCGATGGAGCGGCGGCTCAACAGGTGAGCCCCGTGCTGGAGGGGGAGGAAGGGGCACTAGGACTGTGGCCCAACCATATGGCCCTAGGGAGCCAAGGTTGTTCCTTCGGGGCCTGCAGGGTTCTCTGAGCCCACCTGGCTGCAGCACGTGGGGAGAGGGCACAGCGGACCCTCTGGGAATACCACCCTGGAGAGTGGACTCCGCTCCTCGGGGGGAGGAAGGTGCTCCCCACCTCTGGGCTGCCTCCTAAGCTATGTCAGCAACACTGAGCCTGGATGTGATATTCTAAAGCCGCTGGCAGCCCGAGTCCAAAGCTCCTGGATGAACTTTCCTAAGCCTCCTTACCTCGTAGGTCCCCCACCTTCTCCCATGCAGGTGCATTTCCTGTCTCTTCCCTGGCATCCCCAACTCGGTTTGAGTGGAGGTTCGTTCTGTCCCAGGCTGCATCCTCTCTCCTCACTTAATCATGCTTCCTGGTTGACAGCTGCCAAGTCTCCACCCAGCTCTCTGCTGGCCATGCTCTTGGGAATGTCCTGACCACAGCACAGTCCTCTCCCTCCCCTCCCCGGAGGCCTGTGCTCTGCTCTCCTCTTACTGTCAACCCTGCTGATCCTTCCCCTAAAGCCTTCTAAGTGAATCCATCCCCATGGGTTCCAAGGCCCTTCTCCCCACATTAGAATGCCCCCACCCCGTTCACTCCTCTATTGAGGAGCAGCGGACTGTGCCACCCCAAACTATGCTACGGTAGCATAAGGATTATTTTGAGTTTAAAGCATTAAGCAGATACAAGAAAAGCTCTTCCCCTCCCCCATCTGCCTAGGAGCAGAACATAAATTTATAAAGGTGTCCCGACTGTCCTCCACACGGAACGACAAATTAATGATGAGAGACAATTCCAGGCACTTATCAGCCCAGAGAGAGCCCAGAGGAGTGAATGTAACAGGGCAAAGTAGGCAACATCGTAGCGGGACATCAGTCCTGTCCCCATCGTCCATTCTGCGGAGGTGGGGGTTTCATGCCGAGTGGAATACAGGCAGAGAAACACAGGCGTGAAATGGCGGGGACACTGGGCAGCTCTACGTGGGAGTGGAGGGCAGGGTTGTGTGGGGCAGCAGTGGGAGGGCTGGGAGAGCTCCCGAGCAAGCCCCTTACAGGCCATGCCAAAAACTGGCCTCCACCCTCTGGCCGGGGGAATCCCCCCAGGATTTGGAGGGGTGTCTAGACCAACTACACGATCATACACAGTGTCTTAGGTTTCAGTAAGTGGCCTCGGAACCGTACGATGTTCGTTTGGCCTAGATGGTCACGGCGTGGTCTTAGCACGAGGTCCGGGTGACAAGAGCCGACCTCACTGGGGAGTGGGGTGGGAGGCCACAGAGAACAGTGGCTCTGAGAGGAGCCGCAGAAGAGCATGCACCCACCCGCTACACCCCTGCACGCCAACACCCCGCAACAAAGACCAGCGCGGTGCTGACCAATCCAAATACTGGCCACGAGCTTGCAACCTTTGTTCAAAAGAGCAGAATCCAAACTCCTTAGTCAGTCATTTAACGATTTCCCACCTGCCAGTCTTGCCCTCAATTTCCAGTCTTCTCTGTTGTCCCTCCACTGTGAACTTCGGGTCCAGTAAGCCTGGCCAAGTCCCTTTCTTTGTGCAGGGAGTGGTGCCTTCTTACCCTCCCACCATCTGAAACCCATCCATTCTTGTGGGGCAGATGAAATCCCACCTGTTCCCAGCCTCCAGGATGAACCCTGCCCCACCCTCCCCACACCAGAGCACCGGCCCTCCCGTGTGTGGTGGGTATCCTCTCCCAAGTAAAACAGGGAGCCGCAGGGCAAAAGGCTGGGAAGACTGAAGGAGCCATGGCAGGGTGGAAGGATCTCGGTGTTAACATCTGAAAGGCACTGGAGGACACCGCTAAGAAATTGAATCCTGTCCTAACTGTGGCCCCGTACTCCTAGGTGAAAACCATCTCTGGGAGGAAAAGCTGAGGCGCTCACAGCCAGGCGACCCCAACTCTGAGCCAGAAGCAGATGGGAGCGCTCCTTAGCCAGCCAGTGGCTTCCCGTCTACACTGCCTGCTGGCGTGGACTCACCGCTCATGCAGGCCTCGTGCAGCGGGGACGCCGTGTACAGGGGTGGATTGACCTTGGCCCCGTAGGAAAGCAGGAGCTTCACGCACTCGATGCTGCCTGAGGCACAGGCGTCGCAGAGGGGCGTGCTGCCGTCGATGTTGCGGGCATCCACCTCGAGGGAAGGAGGAAAGGGGCGTCAGGGCGAGCGGCAGTGCGCCCTCCCGATAGGCGAGCCCTGACCCCACAGGTCCTCAGCATGCAGCTCATCTAGAGAAGGCCCCCTGCTGGCTTCCTCCTTCCTCTCTAGTGGCTTCTCTACTTTCCGTGCATTTGCACGTCTACAGGCTAATACCAGGCCTGGTATTTCTTTTCTCTCCCTCCCCACATTCTGGCTCTCAGGAGTGGGTCTCCGGAGCAGGTGCTGTCCCTTCCCATCTCAGGGGTCTGCCCTGCAGGGCCGCTCACCTGGGCCCCGGCAGCCAGCAGCAGCTGCACACACTGGGCCTGGCCCTGCAGGCTGGCTGCGTGCAGGGGCGTGATGGAGTCCACGGTGACCTGGTTGACACAGGCGCCGCTCTCGATCAGCTGCTGCAGCTGCAGAGTCTCGCCCCGCTGCGCCGCCTCGTGCACGGGGGTGCGCTCCACCCAGAAACCTGCAGCCGAGGGCAGACCGAGCACTGGGGCCGTGCCGCTGCCCTCCAGGTCCAGAGAACCCCATCCGACCCCAAGGACCCTTACGAAACTCAAGACACTACGTGTGATCACGGAGTTGGCCCAAACACTCAAAATCCCTGGGTGATGGGAGCCTGGGTGGCTCCGTCGGTTGGGCTTCCGACTCTTCGGGCTACCATCACGTCGGGAGGAGATCAGCGGCGAGCTTTTCCGCAGGTCGGCCTTATCAGGTGGAGGAGGCCCACCGCCCTTTCTAGTTCATCACCACAAGATGATGCTGGATTTTTGTTCAACACTTCTATGTCTATGGCAGTGATCACAGCAGCTTTCCTTCCCTCTGTGGAAATATATCACATTGACTGGCTTTCCGATGTTAAACCAACAACGCACCTGCAGGATAAACCCCCTTGGTCATGGCATATCCTTACGGGATGCTACCTGTGATTTGCTAGTGTTACGGATTCTTGTGTCTACGAGTTATATGTCTTAGGATTAATGTTTCGGTCTGGTTTTAGACTGAGTTGGGAAATTATGCTCTCTTCTAATTTTTGGAAGACTTTATGAAGAATTGGTACTGAATCACTACTTGTTGGGTCAGATTCACCTGTGAAGACCCCTGGGCTTTCTTTTGCCACTATATGCTTTAATGACTAATTCCATCTCTTCTCGTGTTAGAGGTCTACTCCGTTTCTATTTTTTGAGTCAGTTGGTAGTTTGTGTCTATATAGGATTTTGTCCACTTTATGTATATCATCTAATCTGTTGACCTAAAATTTGTTATGACCTGAACTGTGCCCCCAAAATTCATAATTGAAGCCCTAATCCCTAGTACCTCAGAATGTGACTATATCTGGAGACCGAGCCTTTTCAGAAGGAATTAAGGTAAAGCCATTGGAGTGGACCCTCATCCCGTTGAACTGGGATCTTTATAAGAGATTAGGACACAAGGAGCCCCTGGGTGGCTCAGTTGGTTAAACAGCTGCCTTCGGCTCAGGTCATGATCTCGGGGTCCTGGGGGAGTAGCAGGCAGAGGGAGAAGCAGATTCCCCACTGAGCAGGGAGCCCAATGCAGGACTCGATCCCAGAACCCTAGGACCATGACCTGAGCCAAAGGCAAACACTTAATCGACTGGTCTAATCTTTACTATTTCTTCTCTTCTGCTTTCATTAGCTTTAGTTTTCTCTTTCCAGTGTGTTAGGAGGGCAGGATATCCATTTGAGCTATTTCTTCTCAATATAGATGTTTACAGCTACAGATTTTCTCCAGGTACCAGTGGAGCCCTCATGAGTTTGGTATATTACCTTCACTGTCCTTCATCTCAAACTCTATTTTTGCATTCAACCTCAAAGGACATATTCAAGGAATTTGTGATTAATAAAGTCACTACTCTGATCCCCATATGGGGTGTGATTCTCTTACACATGGGCTCACCCATTCCTGTCGCTCCTCTTTGGCTCTAAAAATGAGGTGCACAAGAGGTGGTCCTCTGACCTCCCCACAGCTTTAACCAGAAGTTAAAGCTTCCACACTGGAGCATCCCACAGCAGCACCGAGGGCCTGTGGGGACACACTGCTGAGCCCCACCCTGGGGCCCCAGTCAGTAGGTCTCGGCGGGGCCCGAGAATCTGAATTCCTAACAGGTTCCCAGAGGATGCCGATGCAGCTGGTCTGGGGGCCACACCTGGAGAACCACTGGTCTAGACCATACTTCTCCCTCTGAATAAAGCCCTTCCCTCCCCCAACTCCTCACTCCACTCCTGCCTCTTCTCCCCTGAGATAAATTCTACTTGTACCTTTCTACGCTGCAATCTAAAGGCTGTTTTCTTCCGAGAGGACCTCTGCCCCCACCCACATTGGGTTAGGGTCTCGTCTGTTCCCAGCCTGTCTGTCGGCTATCCGCCACCCTGGAGAGACAGACCAGTGCCTCGGAGGCTGGGTCCTCGAGGCGGCTGCTCCACCCGGATGAATGAGCTAGGTTAATCACAGGAATCCTCGTTCCTGTTGCACATCTGACCCAACTGTAGCTCCAGGAAGGGAGGGAGAGACTGGCAATGGTTTCACAGCTTCAAAACTCCTCTTTCTCCCGAGGCCTCCAGGGAGAAGACCCCCTGCCTTCTTCATCTCAATACGGCCCAGATCCGAACACAGCATTGCTGTAGCCATCCAGCCATCTGCCTGAGCACAGAGCCTACGAGAGCGGTGGGACGGCGCACCAGAGCCTGGGACGTGGTGAGTCTAGGGTCGTGGGGAGCCTGGTGCCCCGCTGCCCGTTGGGCTCCCTATTATGTGGGAATGAGGCTTCCCATCTGGGCCAAGGACAGACAAATCCGTGCTAACTAGCCGAGACCGTGAACTGCCTGCATGCACCTGCTACGGCTGTGTTTCCTGCGTCTATAACCTAGGGTACGGTGGCATTTTCCAGACACCATGCGTCGGTCTGGAAGAAGCAAAACCCCACCAAGAGGAAAGCAGGGTGAGGCCCCCAGTCGTGCAGCAGGAGGGGAGACGCAGCTCAGGAAGGCCAAGGAGCCTTCCATTTCTTGCACTTTGCAGAGAATTCGGTATTTTGTTTTGTTTTGTTTTGTTTTACAAACCAAAGACCTATGGCAATCCTGTGTTGCAATTTTTCCAGTGGTGTTTGCCTCCCTTTGTGTTGTCTCATTTTGGTCATTCCTGCAATATTTCAAACTTGATTACCTTTGTTACAGAGAGCTGTGATCCACAACTTTCGATGTGATTTACCTGTTTGGGGATGCCCCAAACCAGGCCCATAGAAGATGGCGAGCTTAATCGACAAACGTGAGTGTTCTGACTTCACCAGCAGCTGCTTCTTAGTCCCCTCTTGTCGGGCCTCCCTTTTCCCTAAGACCACACAATGAAACTAAGACTGATTAATAACCCCACAATGGCCTCTATGTGTTCAAGTGAAAGGAAGAGTCCCACACCTCTCCCTTTAAATCAAAAGCTAGAAATGAGGGGCACGTGGGTGGCTCAGTCAGTTAGCACCCGACTCTTGATTTCAGCTCAGGTCATGATCTCAGGGTCATGAGACGGAGCCCCCCGTTGGGATCTGCACTCCACAGGGAGTCTGCTTGAAATTCTCTCTCCTTTCTCCCCCTCCTACTTGCAAACATGCACTGGCGCATGCGCGCTCTCTCTCTCTCTCTCTCTCTCTCTCTCTCTCAAACTTAAGAAAAAAATTAAAAAAACAACTAGGAACAATTAAGCTAAGTAAGGGGGGCATGTGAAAGGCTAAGACAGGCTGAAAGCTTTAGGTCTCTTGCACTAAACAGCCAAGTTGTATATGCAAAGAAAAAGTTCTTGAAGAAAATGGAAAGTGCTGCTCCAGCGAACATATGAATGATAAGAAAATGAAACAGTCTTCAGATGACTGGGTGGCTCAGTCGTTAAGCATCTGCCTTGGGCTCAGGTCATAATCCCAGAGTCTTGGGATGGAGCCCCGCATTGGGAACCCTGCTCAGTGGTGCCTCCCTCTCTCACTCCCCTGCTTGTGTTGCATCTCTAGCTGTGTCTCTCTCTGTCAAATGAATGAATGAAATCAAGAAAGAAAGAAAGAGAGAAAGAGAAAGAAATGGCATCACCTTAAGGCAAAATCCAATCTAGGGCAAGGGCCCTAACTCTCTTCGGTTCAAAGAACAGGATGCTAGCAGAAGCTGGCTTGTGAGGTTTAAGAAGCCGTCTCCAAAACCTCCAAGTGCCAGTGAAGCATCATGTGGTCCAGAAGATCTAGCTAAGAAAATTAACAAAGGTGGCCACACCAAACATTATCAATGCAGATGAAATGGCCTTCTATGGGACAAAGATGCCACCTAGGACTTTCATAGCTAGAGAGGAGAAGTCAAAGATGGGCTCTCTCATGAGGGGTTAATGAAGCTGGAGACTTTACGTTGAAGCCAGTGCTCACTGAACACTTCAAAAATCCTAAGGCCTTTAAGTATTCTACTAAATCGACTCCTCCCATGCTCTATCAATGGAACAACAAAGCGTAGGATAGAAAGCATATGTTCACAATACAGTTTACTGACTATTTTAAGCCCACTCTTGAGATTTACTGCTGGGGGGAGGGAAGCATTCAAATAACCCTACAAACTGATTAGAGATCAATGTATTTGATAGGAACGGTGAGAGCCTTTAAGCATAATACAAGCAACCCAGAAAAAATCCCCCTGGGTTTAAACCTCAGCCTTGCTTGCTTCTAGTTGTGTGGACTCAGTTGTATCTCTAAATTATCAGACGTAAGGAGCATCCTGCAGCTGCCCCAGGACATGTGACAAATGTTGGCACATAACGTGGCAGATCCAGGATCTTCTGGTGGTCCCAGAAACTCTCCTTTCTCTTTCCGTCAGACCTTCTGGTTATCCCCAGATAGTAGTGAGCTGTGTTTGACGTTCTTGGCCAAGGATGACTAAGAAAGAATTGGTTCATCTGTGAACCCAAATCCTTAAGGAACCCTTTTGTTATCTGTCAGCCTCTCTGGATACAGTTCCTGAGTATAGATTCTGAATATGGGATCACTTTTTCAACTTTGCAAATGGACACTTAGTTTGGGTCCTTAACAACCCTCGTTAGTTTTAAGTTACGTATACTGGATTCACTTAGATGACTCACACTCAATTCTGTGCAGAGCTTTACAATATGGCCTCAGTCAGTACAGTCTTTACTTCTGAGGTGGTCTGTTTAAAAGTGGAAAATGTAATTCTCCGAAGTATACCATGCATCTAGAATTTCAGATCAGAATATTAAAATGCATTACAGTTCGTACAATGGAACTTTCTGCTGGGAGAGCTGGCTCCCAGACTCAGTACATTCAGCTGATTAATTAGTGTTGAGAATGAAAGTGTCAGGGCATATATATTTTAGGGGGAATAAAACAATGACAGTCAAATATACCCATGAACCTCAGAGGCCATAAACCCATTGCTGCAGTGTGCTTTTCTCCAAGATTCCTTAAACTAGGCAAAAACAAAACAAAAGAAAATACTCAGAAGTCAATGCTCGGTTATTAAGTACTCAACATGAACAAAAATATGCGCACTGTGTCCAGGCTGCCCTGGTCTGCTGCCCATTGCTTATTTAACTGACCCAAACACAGATCCCACTGGTGGGGGCAAAGTCTTGTGCCTGCCTGGGGTGGAATGCGGAGTAAAAGCTTGTTAAATGCCTTTGAGCTGGCTGACGGTGGCTGCTTTGCGAGAGCAGTTCCAACACCTGCCTTGCTAGGGTTGTAATTCCTCTCAAGCCAAACGGACTCTTTAGGCTTCTCACTTTTACTGGCACTGCTGTTTTAGCAGTGTAGAGGTTCTTTAGACTTTTTTTTTTCTTCCAGGTTTTCAAAGTGCGTTCTGGGCACATTTCATCTGCTGTTGTATTACTTTATACGCAAAGAAGTTTGCTTCCCCCACGGAATGTCCCTTTGTCCTCGAATTCATTTTATTCTCCCGTAGTACGAATGGTAAGCGAGGTTCAGTGAAGAACCGAGATGGCTCTTTTTCTTTTCTTTTTTATACTTTTCTTTTTTTTTCTTTTTTTTTTTCTTTTTTTAAACACAGGGTGACCTGTCGCAAGGACATCTCCTCCTCCCGGAGCAGATGCCTTCTGTCACCACTGGGTGTACCTGCAGGATGCTAGTGACAGTGCGACACGACCCTCACACCCGGCACCTCCTGGGTGCGGGCAGCTCTGCCACGACTATGCCCACCCCCTGCCCGCGCCTTCCCCAAGGTGCGCGGTGCGCCGGTGGGTCCGCAGTCGGGAAGTCCTAGGACTGATGTGTCACGACGATGACCAGCTCTGCGACGCGCTGGCCGGCGACTAGGAGTCGGACGCAGAGCGCGCCCGAGATGCTCGGGGGTCACCGAGGCTGCCCCCGAACGGCACGGGGTTGCCCCAGCCTCGGCCCACCAAACGCCCCCGCCGGAGCCCTCGGGGCAGCCCGCGTCACGACGGCCGGGCGCGCGTCCCGGACACACCTGCCGCTCCCGGGAGCAGCCCGGCTGTCCCTGCTTCCGGGCCCGCCCCGCGCCGCGCTCCCGGTGGCCGCGCCCGCACCTACCCACGTCGCCCAGGAAGCAGCCGTCCGGCCCGCGGGCCTCCATGCCTCCCGCCGGCTCTCTCGCCGCCGCGCGTCCCGACACCCCCGCGGCCCGGGCGCCCGCGACCTGGGCGGAGCTCCGCGCACGGGGCGGGCCGATGGGGACGCGGCGCAGCCGCCCGAGGGGTCACGGGAGTTGTAGTCCGGCTGCGGCCCGGCGCCGGGCACTCGGCCGGGATGCGCGGGGCTCTGCGGGGCTTGGAGCTGCGGTCCGGGCGGCGCTGAGGAGCTGCTCTGGCCTGCGCGCCGAGGGGCCAGTCCTCTCGGCTGCTGAGGACCGGGCAGACGCGCTTTCCCGGGCCCGCGGCCGGGTGGAAGAACGGGCTTCCGAGTAGTCCGGTGGACAGCTGAGGACGGGAGGTGTGCTTTGCTCTACTTCTGCAAAGCGGGGTGCACGATTCGGAAGGTGTGACTTTGTCGAAGTTCCTTGTGGCCTCGCCACGAGATTTCTGTCCCACTCTGACCTGGACGGATCCTACGCACAGACGTTAGTTTGGGCTGGAAAGTAAAATATCAGGACGTACCCGGAGAGAGCAGAAGGGTTGATCTCTCCCCTGGACCACTGGAATCTTCTCCTCCGGTCGGACCGCGGGCACTGCATCCGACGGGAATCTGAAGCTTGTCTGACCAAAACCCCCGGGGAGTCCCAGCCCCAGACCTGCAAATGACACTTCAAGCCTGTTTGCAGTGTGCGTTCACACCCTTATCGCCACTTGTTCAACAAAATTAGGCTCTTGAATTTTTCTTGCGAGTTTCTTGCATTCTGTCTTAAAAGTACCTTTTTAAAATCTAGTTGCTGTGGGATGTTGTGTCTTTTTCCTATAACAATGCCTTGTATCATACTTTCGTATTTTCTTTGATTTTTCTTCCTTGACAAAGCATCATTTGGATCTTAGTGTATACACCATATATATTTATAAGCCACATATGTTTATATTGTATTTATGTCTCTATATAGACATGTATTTCTTAAATATATTAGAAAGCAGGTATTTCCTAGTTAGCTTATTTTGTAAATTTTTCTCCATTCTGTTGCTTGATTTCAATATTGCAGAAAAGCTTTAGGTGTTCAAATATATTTAGAAATATATACTCAGAGTGTTCCCTCTTTCTCCGACGAAGGTCAGAATGTATTTCCCCGCGAAGAACCAGAACATGTATATTATTGTTTTGTTCTGCTGTTAAGTCTTAAAGTCTGGAATTTGTTCTAATCTATAGGATGTAAGTTAATTTTTTAAAAATATTTTATTTATTTGACAGGGAGAGATCACAAGTAGGCAGAGAGGCAGGCAGAGAAAGAGGAGAAAGCAGGCTCTCCACCAGCCAGAGAGCCTGATGTGGGCCTCGACTCCAGGACCCTGAGATCAAGACCTGAGCGGAAGGCAGAGGCTTAACCCACTGAGCCACCCAGGAGCCCAAGGATGTAAGTTAATTTTTGTCCAAGCTGAAATAAAGTTGTTCTGAAAATATCATTAACTAGTAATTTATTTTTGCATTTCACTTTATTGCAGTTTGCAGGGTTTTTTTTTTTTTTTTAACAAATTGAAGGTTTGCATGTTGAGCAAGTTTGTCTGCACCATTTTTCCAACAGCATTTGCTCATTTTGTGTCTTGGTGTCACTTTTCGGTAATTTTTGCAGTTTTTCAAAATTTTTCCATTATTTATGGTGATCTGCAATCAATAACCTTTGACGTTATTGTTGTGACTGTTTGGGGGCTCCAGGAACCACACCCACGTAAGACCCCAAACTTACTTGATAAATGTTGTGTGTACTCTGAGTACTCCACGGACCAGCCATTTCCATCACTCTCCCTCTCCTCAGGCCTCTCTATTCCCTGAGATATAATATTGTTGAAATCAGGCCAATCAATAACCCTACAGTGGCATCTGTGTGTACAAGTGACAGGAAATAGTCACCCACATCTCACAAGTGACAGGAAATAGTCGCCCACATGTTAAATCAAAAGCTGGGGGGCGCCTGGGTGGCTCAGTCGGTTAAGGTCTGCCTTTGGCTCAGGTCATGATCTCGGGGTCCTGGCATCGAGCCCCACACGAGGCTTCCTGCTCAGTGGGGAGTCTGCTTCTCCCTCTGCCTCTGCCTCACCTCCCCGCTTGCGCTTATGCTCTCTCGCTCTCTCAAATAAAATTTAAAACAAAAATCTAGACAGGCTTAAAGCTAGGCCTCTCGTACAAAACAATTAGGCAAGTGTGAATGCAGAGGAAGAGTTCTTGAAGAAAACTGAAAGTGCTGTTCCAGCAAACACACAAACTATAAGAAAGCAAGCCGCCTTATCGTTGATAATGAGGTTATGGGGGGTCTAGATGGAAGAGCAAGGCAGCCACAACACTCCCTTAAGCTGGAACATCCTCCAGAGCAAGGCCCCAGCTCTCTGCGATTCCATGAAGACTGACAGGTGGGGACGCGGCAGAAGGAAAAGCAGCAGAAGCCACTGCCAAACATAAAAGTGCCCCCCTGCCCAGGAAGCACCAAATAGATGCGACAGCATGCTCGCCAGAAGATCCAGCCAAGAAAAAGAGGTCTACCCAGGTTATCCATGTAGATGGAGCCCCCTATACTGGAAGAAAATACCACAGCGAGCTGGTGTTTTCATGTTCTTCACATAAATACCCAGAAGTGGAATCATTGGATCATATGGTAGTTCTATCCTTCATGTTTTAAGGAACGTCCCTACTGTTTTGCAGAATGGCTGATGCCACAGTGCACAAAGGTTCCCTTTTCTCCACATCCTCACCAACTCCTGTGATTTATAGCTATTCTAACAGGCGTGAAGGGCTATGTCGTTGTGGCTTTGATTTGCATTTCCCTGATGATTAATGATGTTGAGCACATTTTCATGTACCTCTTGGCTGTCTGTAGGCCATCTTTGGAAAAAGGATTATTCAGGTCCTTGGCCCCTTTTATCAGCTTGCTCGTTTGATATTGAATTGTAGGAGTTCTTTATATATTTTAGATATTTACCCCTTCTCAGGTCTATGCTGTATAAATATTTTACTCCCATCTAATGCACTGTCTTTTTGTTTTGTTGATGGTTTCCCTTGCTGTACAGAAGTTTTTATTCTGGAGTAGTTCGTACTTTTTTTAAAAAAGATTTATTGATTGATTGATTGATTGATTGATTTGACAGAGAGAGATCACAAGTAGGCAGAGAGGCAGGCAGAGAGAGAGGGGGAAGCAGGCTCCCTGCTGAACAGTGAACCCAATGCGGGCCTCAATCCCAGGATCCTGAGATCATGACCTGAGCCGAAGGCAGAGGCTTTAACCCACTGAGCCACCCAGGCACCCTCATTACCTTTATTTTTGGTGTCAATTCCACAAAAATCATCACCAAGATCAATATCAAGGAATTTACTGCCTGTGTTTTCTTCTTGCAATTTTATGGTTCAGATCTTATGTTCAAGTCTTAAATCCATTTATGAGTTGATGTTTGTGTATTTTATTAGACTTGTCCAGTTTCCCCAGTACCATTTGTTGGAGAGACTGTCCATTCCCCCATGGTATAGCCTTGGCTCATTTGTATTAAATTAATTGACCATACATGCACGAGCTTATTTCTGGTCATGCTATTCTGTTCCATCGATTTATGCATCTGCTGTTTTTTTTTTTTTTTCAGTTCCAGTATGGTTAACATACAGCGTTATACTAGTTTCAGGTGTACAATATAGTGATTCAGCAGGGTTCCTATTTCTCCACATTGTCACAAACATTTGTTATTTCCTGTGTTTTTGCTTTTAACCATTCTGATAGGTATGCAGTGATATCTCATTGTGGTTTTGGTTTGCATTTCCTTGGTGATCAGTGATGATGAACATCTTTTCATATATGTGTTGGCCATGTGTATGTCATCTTTGGGAAAATGTATTTTTAATACTTCTGCCCATTTTTAATTGTTTTTCGGGTGTTGGGTTGTATTGGTTCTTCATAGATTTGGGGTACTTACACTTTATCAAGTATGTAACTTGCAAATGTCCCCTCTCATTCTGTAGGTTGCCTTTTAGTTTGTTGAACTAAAAAGCTGTGCAAAAGCTTTTAATTTTCATGTGGTCCCAATAGTTTATTTTTTTTATTTCCCTGGCCTCAGGAGACATATCCAGAAAAATGTTGCTTCAGCCAATGTCAGAGACATTACTGCCTGTGCTCTCTTCTATGATTTTTATGGTTTCGTGCCTCACATTTAGGTCTTTAATCCATTTGAATTAATTTCTGTGTGTGGTGTAAGAAAGTGGTCCAGTTCATTCTTCTGCATGTGGCTGTCCAGTTTCTCAACATTGTTTGTTGAAGGGGCTGTCTTTTTCCCATTGCATATTCTTTTCTACTTTGTAGATTAATTGACCATATAGTTATGGGTTTATTTCTGGGTTTATTTTCTGTTCTGTCTGATCTATGTGTCTATTTTTATGCCAGTATCATACTGTATCATACTGTTTTGACTACTACAGCTTTGTGATTTAATCTGAAGTCTGGAATTGTGATACCTCCAGCTTGGCTTTTTCTTTTTCAAGACTGCTTTGGCTCTTCAGGGTCTCCTCTGGCTCCACACAAATTTTAGGATTGATGTTCTAATAATTGTGATTGTTTGTTCTAACAATCTGGTTGTGAAAAATGCTGCTTTTTTAAAAGAGGGATTGCATTCAATCTGTAGATTGCTTGGGTAGTATTTTAACAATATTTGTTAAAATATTATTTTTCTTAAAAATATATATATTATTTTTCTAATCCATGAGCATGGAATATCTTACCATTTCTTTGTGTCATCTTCAATGTCCTTCGTTAATTTTTGCAGCTTCCAGAGTATAAATTTTTCACCTCTTTAGTTAAACT
Organism: Spilogale gracilis; assembly: GCA_004023965.1. Taxonomy (NCBI): domain Eukaryota; kingdom Metazoa; phylum Chordata; class Mammalia; order Carnivora; family Mephitidae; genus Spilogale; species Spilogale gracilis. Next base: position 17,852 of record PITA01020911.1, on the reverse strand, counting down.
TATTTCTAGGTGTTTTACTATTTTTAAAGATTTATTTTTTAATTTATTTTAAAGATTTATTTATTTATTTGAGAGAGAGAGAGAAAGAGAGCACTAGCAGGGAGAATGGGCAGAGAGGGAGGGAGAAGCAGACCCCTACTGAGCAGGAAGCCTGATGCAGGGCTGGATCCCAGGACCCTGGAGTCATGACCCCAGCCAAAGTCAGAGGGTTAACCAATTGAACCACCCAGCTGCCCCAGTGTTTTATTATTTTTGGTGCAATTGTAAGTGGATTGTTTTCTTAATTTCTCTTTCTGTTGCTTCATTATTTACTATACAGAAATGCAACAGATTTCTGTATATTGAGGGACTCGGGTGATTCAGTTAAGCTTTTTCCTTTTTCTTTTTCATTTTGAATACCTTTTATTCTTTTTCTTGTCTGATTGCTGTGGCTAGGACTTCCAATACTATGGTCAATAAAAGTGTCAAAAGTGGGCATCCTTGTAATAGAATTCACCTATGAAGCCATCTGGTCCTAGAATTTGTTTATTGGGAGCTTTTTGATTACTAATTCCATTTCCTTGCTATTAATTGGTCTGTTCCAATTTTCTATTTCTTCCTGCTTCAGTTTTGGAAGGTTATATATTTTTAGGAATTTATCTATTTATCCAGATCGCCCTGTTTGTTGGCATGTAATTTTTCATAATATTCTCATAATTCCTTGTATTTCTGTAACACTGATGGTTATTTCTCCCCTCTCATTTGTGATTTTGTTTATTTGAGCCCTTTGTCTTTTTTTCTTAATGAGTATAGCTAGGTTTATCAATCCTGTTGATTTTTTTTTTTTTCGAAAAACCAACTCTTGGTTTCACTGATCTGTTCTCTTATTTTTTTTTTTAGTTTTTATTTCATTTATTTCTGCTGTAATCTTTATTATTTCCTTCCTTCTGCTGGTCTTGGGTTTTGTTGTTCTTTTCCCAGCTCCTTTAGGCATAAGGTTAGATTGACATTTTTCTTGCTTCTTGAGATAGGCTTGTATTGCTACAGACTTTCTTCTTAGAAACTAACTTTGCTGCATCCCAAAGATTTTGGATCACTGTGTTTTCATTTTAATTGTTTCCACGTAATTTTTCATTCATTCTTTGATTTCTTATTGACTCATTTGTTGTTTAGTAGCATGTTATTTATCTCTGTGTATTTGTGGTCTTTCCAGTGTTTTCCTTTGATTTCTAGTTTTATAACATTGTGGTCAGAAAAGATTCATGGAATGACTTCAATCTTTGTGAATTTGTGGAGATTTGTGACCTAATATGTGTTCTATTCAAAAGAATGTTTCGTGTACTTAAAAAGAATGTATATTCTGGGGCACCTGGGTGGCTCAGTCAGTTAAGAGGCTGCCCTCGGCTCAGGTCATGATCCCAGGGTCCTGGGATGGAGCCCTGCATCGGGCTCCCTGCTCAGCAGAGAGCCTGCTTCTCCCTCTCCCTCTGCCTGCCGCTCTGCCTGCCTGTGCTCTTCATCTTTCTGTCTAATAAAAAAAAATGTATATTCTGTTTTACGGTGAAATGTTCTAACAGTATCTTTTAAATCCATCTGGTGAAATGTGTCATTTAATCCCTGTTGATTTTCTGTTTGAATGATTAAATGGGGTGTTAAAATCCCCTACTATTAATGTATTACTATCAATCAGTTCTTTTATGTTTCTTATGAACTGCTTTTACGTATTTGGGTGCTCCTATGTTGGGTGCATAAATATTTACGATTGTTATATCTTCTTATTTGATTGTTCCCTTTATTATTAAATAGAGTCCGTCTTTGTCTCTTCTTACAGTCTTTGTTCTGAAGTCTAGTTTGTCCAATATAAGTATTGCTATTTTGGCTTTTTTTTTGACACCCATTTGCATGATAAATATATCTCTATCCCCTCACTTCCAGTCTGCAGGTTGCTTTAGGTCTGAAATGAGTCTCTTATAGGTGGCATATAAATGGGCCTTGCAGTTTTCTTTAGTTTTTTTTTTAACATTTTATTTATTTTACAGAGCGTTAACATGCATGAGCAGGGAAGAAGCAGAGGGAGAGGGGAACAATCACCAGCAGACTCTGCACTGAGCACAGAGTCCAATACAGGACTCAAGCCCACAAACCCAAGACCATGACCTGAGCTGAAACCAAGAGCCAGACCCTCAAGGGACTGAGCTCTCAAAGCACCCTGAGTCTTGGCTATTTTGTTTGTCTGTTTGTTTTTAATCTGCTCTGTCACCTTATGTCTTTTGGAGCATTTAGTCCATTTACATTCGATTAATTATTGGTGGGTACATATTTATTGCTGTTTTGTTACTTGTTTTGTGGTTGTTTCTGTAGTTTTTCTCTGATCCTTCTCTTGCTGCCTTTTATGGCTTGCTAAGTTTTTTTTTAATGATATACTTGAATTCTTTTTATTCTCTGCTTATTACCATTGTTTTAATGTGTAGTTACCATTAGGTTTGTATAACATATTCTCTGTATAGCAGTCTACATTAAGTTGATGGTCACCTAAGTTTGAACCCATTATTTACTCCTCTCCCCCTCTCCCATGTTTTAGATATTTGATGTCATATTTTGCATCTTTTAATTTTATTAATCCTTTGACTGATTTTTATGGATACACTTATTTTTCATACTCTCATTTATGGTCTTTCCTTTCCACCCAGAGTCCCCTTTAGTGTTTCTTGGAGGGCTGGTTTAGTAGTCATGAACTCCTCTAGTTTTTGTTTGAAAAACTAGATTTTGCTGGATCAAGTATTCTTGGTTGTAGATTTTTCTTGTTCAGTACTTTAGGTATATCTTGCCACCCTTCTTGCCTGCAGTGTTTCTGCTGAAAAATCCACTAGTAGCCTTACGGGGGTTTCCCTGGTATGTAAATGTCATCTTTTCTCTTGCTGCTTTTAAGACTTTTTTTCTTTATAACTACTTTTTACCTACCTTTTTAATTACTGTGTCCTGGTGTGGACTTCCTTGGGTTGATGGTGGGAGATAATCTCTGCCTCCTAGATCTGGATTTCTGTTCCGTCCCCCAGATTAGGGAAGTTTTCAGCTATTATTTCTTCAAATAAAATGTCTGCCTCTTTTTCTCTCTCTTCTTTTGGGGTCCTATAATATAAATGTTATTATGCCTGATGGAGTTACTGAGTTCCCTAAGACTACTCTCAATTTGCATAATTTTTTTCCCTCTTGTGTGCTCAGCTTGGTTACTTTCTAATACTCTGTCTTCTGGGTCATTAATTCATTCCCCTGTTTCATCTAGCCTGCTATTTATTCCATCAAGTTTATTTTTAATTTCATTTATTGAGTTCTTTATCTCTGATTGGTTCTTTTTTTATCTCTTTGTTGAGCGTCTCACTGATGTCCTCCAGTCTTTTCTCAAGTCCTTATGATCATTACTTTAAATTCTGTATCAGGCATATTATATCCATTTCACTTAGGTCTCTTGCTGTGGTTTGGGATACATTTTTCTGTCTCCTCATTTTGTCTAACTCTTTGTGTCTGTTTCTGTTAAGAAAGTCAGTATGGGGCGCCTGGGTGGCTCAATAGGTTAAAGCCTCTGCCTTCAGCTCAGGTCATGATCTCAAGGTCCTGAGATCAAGGCTCTCATCGGGCTTTCTGCTCAGCAGGGAGCCTGCTTCCTCCTCTCTCTGTCTGCCTCTCTGCCTACATGTGATCTCTCTCTGTCAAATAAATAAAATATTTTTTAAAGATTTTATTTATTTATTTGACAGAGAGAAATACAGCCAGAGAGGGAACACAAGCAAGGGGAGTGAGAGAGGGAGAAGCAGGCTTCCCACCAAGCAGGGAGCCCGATGTGGGGCTCGATCCCGGGTCTCCAGGATCATGACCTGAGCCGAAGGCAGTCGCCCAACCAACTGAGCCACCCAGGCGCCCCTAAAATATTTTTTTTTAAAAAGGTCCTGAAAAGCCCTGCTCTGCTATGTCTCCTGTTCCCAGGATCTGGCACTCCACGGAGTGACCCCTGTGCGTTGTACGTGCACTGTTGTGTTCTTGCCTCTCTCCAGTTCAGTTATCTGAAGTGGCTCTCTCTGCCTCTTGTGAGCAGTGTTTGGTCCCTGGGGAATGGGGGGCAGTTAACAAGGTAGAGTCTGATTGCTTGCTAAGTGAGATCTGGAGCCAGCCTAAACAGCTCTGCAAAGGGCATGGGGTGGATCCCGCACTTTTAACAAGGTGTGTTTCAGGTTTTTGAATCACCTGCCTCTGAGGGCCTGCAAAAGGTGCCAGTGGGGAGACACAGTGCTGGTGAGCTTTGCCTTAATCTTCCAGGGGAGGGGCCCACAGAGCTGGGACGGAGGCATATCTGACTAGAAAGCGTGGATCCACCAAAGTGGGGGAGAGCATCATGCAAGCAAATGTGGCTTGGCACTAGTTCCCCACAGGTGGCCTCGTATTTATCCTGGGGGGCAGGGGAGGGAAATGATACTTCCCAACTCCTTTATTCATAGAGAGGTCTTTCTGAGATCCCTATCTCTCTGGGACACCTCTGTGATGAGTAAATCACTCTCCCTCCCGTCTGCCCGTGGCATTTTTCCAACTTCTGGTGCTACCCTGTATCTGCTCAGGCTGCTCGTCGTCCTGCCCCCTCTTTAAGGATGAGGACTCTGCTTCCTAACACCTTCAGAACTCTCCCAGAGGAGCACATTGTTGTTAGTAAGAACTCATGGAATTCAGCCCCTCTTGCTCTCAAAGCCAACTGTTATGGGGGGTCGTCTTTCCTGTTCAGAGTCCCGGGTAGGATCATGTTTCTCGCCCTTCATCAGTCTCCCTGCTCCCTCCCATCTGCAGTCCCTTTAGGTCTCAAATCCTGTCTCCATATTTCCTCCCTTCTTCTGTGCGGACTCTTTTCTACCTTTGGGTCTGGAGTTCATTCTGCTAGTCTTTGGAAACCTTTCTGTATTATTTAAGCTGATGTGAGTGTTCTCTAGTTGTATCTATGGGACAAGATGAGCTAAGGTATTCCTACTCTACCGTCTTCCTAGCATCTCCCTGTGCAGAAGCTTTTTATTTGACATAGTCCCAACAGTTATTTTTGCTTTTGTTTCTCCTTGCCAAAGAAGACATATCTAGAAAAATGTTGTTATGGCCAATATCAGAGAGATTACTGCCTGTGTATTCTAGGATTTTTATGATTTCAGGTCTCACATTTAGTTAGTTAACCTTTGAGTTTGTGAATGGTGTAAGAAAGTGGTCCAAATTCATTCTTTTGCATGTAGTTTTCTAGTTTTCCCAATGCTATTTTTTGAAAAGACTGTCTTTTTCCTATTGCACATTCTTACCTCATTTCTGGGCTTTCTGTTCTATTCCACTGATCTGTGTGTCTATTTTTGTACCTATCCCATACTGTTTAGTTATAACAGCTTTGTAGTATACCTTGAAATCTGGAATTGTGATACTTCCAGCTTTGTTTTTCTTTTTCAAAATTGCTTTGACTATTCAGGATCTTGTGTGGTTCCATACAAATTTTTGGATTATTTTAGTTCTGTGAGAAATGCTGTTGGTATTTTGATAAGAATTGCATTGAATCTGTAGATTTCTTTGGGTGGTATGGACATTTTAATAATATTTGTTCTCCCAACCCATGAGCATGGAATGTGTTTCCATCTCTTTGTGTCATCTTCAATTTCTTTCATTAATGTTTTATGGTTTTGAGAGACAGATCTTTCACTTCTTGGGTCAAGTTTGTTTCTAGGTATTTTATTATTTCGGGTGTGATTATAAATTGGATTGTTTTCTTCGTTTCTCTTTCTGCAGCTTCATTATTCGTCTATAGAAATACAACATACTTCTGTACATTGATTTTTGTATCCTGAGACTTTACTGGATTCTTTGATCAGTTCTAGTAGTTTTTTGGTGGAGTATTTAAAATTTCCTATATATAGTATCATGCCATCTGCAAATAGTGCAAGTTTTACTTCTTCCTTGCCAATTACTATATTTTTTCCTTTCTTTAAAATCTGATTGCATGACTAGAACCTCCAATACTATGGTGAATAAAAGCATAATGAGTGGGCATCCTTGACTTGTTCTTGACAAAGGAAAAGCTCTCAATTTTTCTCCATTGAGTATAATGTTAGCTGTGGGTTTTTCATATATGGCCTTACTGTTGAAGTATGTTCCCTCTAAGCCTAATTTGTTGAGGGTTTTTTATCATGAATAGACATTGTGTGTTTTTTGCATCTATTGAAATGTTCACATGGTTCTTATCCTTCTCTTAATGATGTGATGCAGCATGTTGATCAACTTGTGAATATTGAGCCACCTTGCATCTGGGAATAAATTTCACCCAATTGTAGTAAATAATTTTTTTCCTTGTTGGATTCAGTTTGCTAGTATTTTGTTGAGGATGTTTGTAATTATATTCATCAGGGAAACTGGACCATAGTTCTCTTCTGTGGTGATGTATTTATCTCGTTTTGGCATCAGGATAATGCTGACCTCAGAATAAATTTGGAAGTTTTCCTACCTCTTCAATTTTTTGGAATAGTTTGAGAAGAATAAATATTAACTCTTCTTTAAACGTTTGCCTAGAATTCACCTGTGAAGCTCTCTCCTCCTGGACTTTTGTTTATTGGGAATTTTTTGATTACTGATTCAGTGTCCATTGCTGATGATAGGTCTGTTCAAATTATATTCCTTTTTCAGCTTTGGTAGGTTATGTTTCCAGGTTTTCATCTAGGTTGTCCAATTTGTAGATATATAATTTTTCATGATATTCTCTTAAAATCCTTTGTATTTCTGTGGTGTTGGTTGTTATTTCTTCTCTGTCATTTTGGTATTATATATTTGAGTATTTGAGGCTTCTTTCTTTTTTTATGAGTCTGTTGAAAGGTTTATTAATTATGTTGATTTTTTCAAAGAACGAGCTTGTGATTTCATTGATCTGTTCTATTGTCTTTTTAGTTTCCACTTCATTTATTTCTGCTCTAATCCTTATTATTTCCTTCTTTCTGCCAGTTTTGCATTCTGTTTGTTCTTTTCTTAGCTCCTTTAGGTGTAAGGTGAAGTTGAGATTTTTCTTGAGGTAGACCTGTGTTCCTATAAAGTTCCTTCTTAGAAACACTTTTGCTGAATCCCAAAACTTTTGGAATGTTGTGTTTTCATTTTCTTTTGTTTCCATGTATTTTTAAATTTCGTCTTTGATTCCTGGTTGACTCATTTATTGCTTAGCAGCATGGTGTTTAATGTCCATGTATTTGTGCTCTTTCCAGGTTTTCTTCTTGTGTTTGATTTCTAGTTTCACAGCACTGTGGTCAGAGAAGATGCATGGTATGACTTTGATCTTTTTTAATTTGTTGAGGCTTGTTTTATGGCCTAACGTGATCTACTCTGGAGAATGTTCATGTGCACTTGAGAAGAATGTATATTCTGGTGTTTTAGGATGGCACGTTCTGCATATATCTGTTAAGTCCATCTGATGCAATGTCATCCGAAGCCACTGTTTCCTTGTTGATTTCTGTTTGAATGATCTGTCCATTGACATAAAGGGGTGTTAACAGTCTCCCACTATTATTGTATTACTATAGGTTAGTTCCTTCATGTGTGTTATTAGCTGCTTTATGTATTTGGGTGCGCTCATATTGGGTGCATAAATATTTATAATTGTGACATCTTCTTATTGGATTGTTCCCTTTATGATTGTATAGTGTCTCTTTTTGTCTCTTGTCATAGTCTTTGTTTTATGTATTTTTATAAACATTTTTAAATTTAAATTTAATTAACATATAATGTATTATTGGTTTCAGAGGGATAGATCTGTGATTCAACATCTGTAATGTGTCTTCTATAACACCCAGTGCCCATTACAGCAAGGGCCCCCCCTTAATGCCGGTCACCCAGTTACCCCATCCCCCACCCATCCCCCCTCCAGCAACCCTCAGTTTGTTTCCTATGTTTAAGAGTCTCTCACGGTTTGTCTCCCTCTCTGGATTCTTTTTGTTTTATTTTTCCCTCTCTTCTCCCATGATCCTCTGTTTCATTTCTTAAATTCCACGTATCAGGGAGATCATATGACAGTTGTCTTTCTCTGTTTAAAGTCTCTTTTGTCTGATATAAGTAGTGCTCCCTCATATTTCTTTTCACAACCATTTACATGATAAACGCTTCTCCATCCCTTCCCTTTCAATCTGCATGCATCTTTAGGTCTGAAATGAGTCTCTTGCAGGCAGCATATAAATGGGTCTTGCTTTTTATCTATTCCATCACCCTGTGTCTTTTGATTGGAGCATTTAATCCATTTACATTCAAAGTAATTATTGATAAGTATATATTTATTGCCATTTTGTTATTTTTTTAAAGATTTCATTTATTTATTTGGCAGAGAGAGACACAATGAGAGAGGGAACACAAGCAGGTGGAGTGGGCAGGGGGAATGGGAGAAGGAGGCTACCTGCTGAGCAGGGAGTCTGATGTGGGGCTCCAACCCAGGACCCTGGGATCATGACCTGAGCCAGAGGCACATGCTTAATGACTGAGCCACCCAGATGCCCCATTCGTTTTGTTATTTGTTTTATGGTTGCTTCTGTAGCTCTTCTCCGTTCCTTTCTTCCCTTGCTCTCTTTTTTCATATTAGGTTGGCTTTCTTTAATGATATAATCGGATTCCTTTCTCTTTATTTCTTATATATCTATTTCTGGGTTTTGATTTGTGGTTAGCACCAGGTATAAATTTAGCATCTTCTGCATAGCAGTCTATATTAAGTCGATAGTCACTTAAGTTTGAACCCAATCTTTTTTGGGGGGAGGGGTACCAAATTACTTTATTTGAAGGAATAGTACAAATGAAACAAGTTAAGTTGATGTTTTGGTACAACTGGTAGAAAAGAGAATCCACCTCTTATTCCTTTCCCTACCAGCCCCCACCGTGTTTTAGGTATATAGTGTCATACGTGACATCCTTTTATTTTGTGAGTCTCTTGGCTGATTTTTTACAGATACTTATTTTCACCCCCTTTATCCTTCCTACCTTCCTTACTCCTGCTTAAGCTCTTTCTTTTCATTCAAAGAGTTCCATTCAGCATTTCTTGTAGAGCTAGTTTAGTGGTGATGAATTCCTTTAAACTTTCCTTTGGGAAAATCTTTATCTCTTCCTTTATTCTGAATGATAGCCTTTTTCCCCCTTTTCAGCGCTTTGACTATATCATGCCACGCACTTCTGGCCTGCAAAGTTTTTGCTGGAAAAAATCCACTGAGGGCCTTATGGGCCTTCCCTTGCATGTACTGTCATCTGGATTTCTGTTCCACTCCCCAAATTAGCAAAGTTTTCAGCTATTTATTTCTTCAAATATATTTTGTGCCCCCTTTCCCACCTCTTCTCTCCCTGGGATCCCTCTAACGCGAATGAAGTTTGACGGTGTCACTGAGCCCCCAGTCTATTGTCGTTTTGTGTACCTTTTTCCTCTCACCCGCTCAGCTTGATTTCTCTCCATCACTCTGTCCATGAGGTCACTGACTCCCTCTTCTGTTTCCTCTACGCTACTATTTATTCGCTCTAGTGTATTTTGATTTCACTTATTGTGTTCTTCATCTCTAATTGGTTCTTTTTCATCTCTTTGTCCAAGGTCTTATTTGATGTCCTCCGCTCTTTTCTCAAATCCAGTGACTATCTTTCTGATCATTACTTCAAATTCTCTATCAGTCATGTTACTTGCCTCCGTTTCACTTAGGTCTCTTGCTGTGATTTTTCTCTTCTTCTTCCATTTGGGATGTATTCCTGCATCTCCTCTAACTCTCCATGTCTGTTTCCATGTGTGAGGAAATTCAGTTACATTTCCCTGTTTTTGCAAGTAACAGCCTTATGGAAAAGAGGTCCTCCAGGGAGGGCCCTGCAGTGCACTGTCCCCCAGCGCCGGGGCCTGTTGCTCCCAGGGCGACTCCTTGTGTGTTGTGTGCACCTGCAGTGGCTCTCTCTGCCTGTAGGGCGCCGGGTTTGGTCCCTGTGGCGTTGGTAAGCAGGTCTGGGGCTGCCTTGGGCCTGAGCTGAGTCCGACCAGACATTTGCTCGAGCTGCCAAGGCATTAGACTGCATGGGTGGCTCCCCCTGAGAAGCTTCCGGGGGTGTGCATGACCTGCAGTCACACTAGTTGTGCGCCTGGAGCCCACGGCAAGGCCCGGCTACCTGGTGGGTGTGGCTTTGGCTACCTGGTGGGTGTGGCTTCCCTCTCCCTGGGGCGGCAAGCACTGTCCAGTCGTGCGGGTCCCTGCTGGGGCCGCTTGCCTGTGCACCGCGCTGGACGGGCTCTGGCCAGGAGTGTCTCGGAGTGGCCGGTCATCAACACACAAGGGCTGGCAGGGGAGAGGGGGGCGTTTTGTATGCGGCTGGTCCCCTGAGGGAGAGGCCCTGCAGCGGCAGGACTGAGGCCCACCTGGCTGGGGGGGAGAGGGGGGGAGGGTTGAATCTGCCCAAGCTTGCCCTGGGGACGGCGAGGAAGCAAGTTAGGTGGAGAGCGTCAGGTGGCACTAGTTCCCGCAGGTGCTGTGTGCTTATGGTGGGAGGCGAGGGAGGAAAAGCAAAGCCAGCTCCTTTGTTCCTGAAGAAGCCTCCCAGGATCTGTGCCTCTCTGGGACTTGCTCTGAGGTTAGTAAGTAACTCTCCTTCCTGTGTGCTCCAGGCATTTTTCAAACAGCTGCTTCTAGGCTGCATCTCTGTGGCTGTTCCTTGTGCCCCCTCTTTAAGGGCAGGGGCTGAGTGGTCTCTTGCCCCCTGGCTCTCCTTAAGTACTTATTTTTAAAATTCCAGATTTTTTACCTGCTATTTTTAAGAACTCATGAAATTCAGCCCCTCTGTTTTTCAAAGCCAAATGTTATGTGGATTCATCTTCCCCATGTGGGCTCCTGAGTGGGATCATGGATTTCTCTCCCCCGTCCACCCCAGCAGGGCCCTCCCTTCCACGGATAGTCCTTCCACCTGTTTAGCACCCACCGTGGCTCTGCCCTTCCTACCCTCAGATGTGGCCTCTTCTCTACATTTAGTTGTGGAGTTGTGCCGGTCTGCGGGGCATGTCCTGGGTTATGAATACTAATGTGAGTGTCACCTAGTTGTATCCATGAAACAAGGTGAGCTTAGGGTCCTCCCACTCGCCCTCCCCCGCCCCCCACAGTCCCTCTACGGGTGATTTCATGCTAATGCCCTAGTGTTTTAATTCCCACGGCCTTGTAATATAGTTTGAAATCAGGAAGTGTGAGATCTCTAGCTTTGTTGTTGTTTCTCGAGATTGCATTGGCTATTTGGGGTCTGTTTGGTTTCATACAAATTGTAGCCTCTTTCTATTTCTGTGAAACAATGCCATTGGAATTTTAATAGGATTTGCATTGAAGGTATAGATTACATTTCAATGATATTAATTCTTCAATCCATAAGTATGAAATGCCTCTTCAAGTTATTCCTTGGTGTTTTATTCTTTTTGATGGGATTGTAATTGGAATTCTTTCCTTATGTCCTTTTCCTGATAGTTTGTTATTAGTGTATAGAAATGCAATAGATCTTTGTATATTAATTTTGTATCTAGCAACTCTACTGAATTCTGACCATTTTTGTGGGTGGAATTTTTAGTATATAATATGTCATTTGCAAATAGTGATGGTTTTCTCTCTTTCCAATCTGGATGCCTTTTATTTTTCTTGCCTGATTGTTCTGGCTAGAACTTTCAATACTATGCTGAATAAAAGTGGCGAGAGTAGGCATCCTTGTTTCCGGTCTTACAGAAAAAGTTTTCAGCTTTTCACTGTTGAGTGTGATGTGAGCTCTAGGCTTGTCACATATGGCCTTCATCATGTTGAAGTACGTTCCCTCTATACTCACTTCATTACGAGTTTACAATTACCTTTCAAATCCATTGTAAGAATATCTACAATATTAATTCTATTTAGCAAATATTTACTGAGTACCGGGCGCCTGGGTGGCTCAGTTGGTTAAGCGACTGCCTTCAGCTCAGGTCATGATCCCAGAGACCCAGGATCGAGTCCCACATCGGGCTCCCTGATCGACGGGAAGCCTGCTTCTCCCTCTCTCACTCCCCCTGCTTGTGTTCCCTCTCTGGCTGTGTTTCTCTCTGTCAAATAAATAAAATCTTAAAAAAAAAAATATTTACTGAGTACCTAATTTAAGGCAGGCAATTTTTAAACTGACTTAAATTTTTTAAGTAAATGTATTATATGATCATGACTTATTTTTTAATCTGATAAGACTGCTATTTGGAAAATGGTGTATTGGGGATTCCCCCACATCATGAATTGAGGGGTCTTAAGGAGTTAGATTGCCTGCCAGATAACTTTCTATGAGTGGGCAGTTAAATCAGTAAATAAAATAGCATGATAATATGGAATGTAAGAGAACTCTCCAGAAACAGATTCAGTTACATAAGGGATCCTGGTGTTCAATAGAGGTATCCGTGGGAAAGAAGAACTCATTTTAAAAATTGTATTGAGTCAAATGTCTATGTGAAGAAAGACTGTTAAAATTTACTTCCTGCCTCACGTCACACATAGAAATTAATTTCAGATGCATTTAAAGATCCCAGTTTAAAAAACAAAAATGTGACAATTACATAGAAGAAAACTGTCATAATATCAGGATAGGGAAGAATTTCTTAAGACACAAAAAGGACAAAGTATAAAGGAAAATATTGGCCAATTTACACAAAAATGAAAAGCTTTGTATGACAGAAGACCCCATAAGGACACCGAGAAGATAAACAACAGATAGAAAGAAGATAGTTGCAATCCACACAGTCAACAAAAGATCAATCTCCAGTATAACATGATGTTCTACAAATGTGTGAGAAAAAGATAAACCAATAGAATAAAAATTAAGCAAAGTATAGGGATGGGAATTTCACAGAGAAAGAAAATAAAACCTTGGATGTGCCAGTGAGATGCCATTTTATATCCATTAAATTGGCAAAAAGTATGATGTCTGGCAATAAGAGGGTTGGTGATGATGTGATGAATTATAAGCTTTTTTCATGAAATATGAACTTTTACACATAACTAGTAGAAGGGGACATGACCTCACCACTTGAACCAAGCCTCATAAATTCAAAGATGCACATACTTAAGGCTTATTTGGGAAACTCATGGTTTCAGCCTCTTGTCCCAGAATAATTATTACTAAGACCTCCTTTCATCTCCCAATGTTTTGGGGCCACACAATAAATTATATGGTCATTCTATATACACCCTATGGTGATGCACTCTGCCCCTCTCCCAAGCAAGCGTAAGATATGTGCAGAAATCTTCATGTGCACTGTTTTCAAGAGAAAATACAGAACGGTCTAATTGTAAGAGAATGAACCAATCATGTTATTTTATTAATGAAAGAAACTATATTTACATGTATCAACCTGAATATATAACAAAAATGTTTAAAATTTTTCTTAAGAACTTAATCTCTACACTCAACATGGGACTCAACCTCACAAGCCTGAGATCAAGAGGCATAGGGCTTTAGTGACTGAGCCAGCCACAGCCCCCAAAATTGTTTAAATTTTGAGTAAAAAAGGAAAGAGCAAGAGAATATTTGCAGTATGATGCCATTGTATAAAACCATACTTTCATGTATGCCCCAAAAGAGTAAGAATATGCAGAAGAATGATAACCCGTCCATTTCAAGGTAATGTTCCGGGGGGGGGGGGAGCACTTTGTAAAATGTTAGTTCTAAGAAAGAAAGATTTTATTATATCTCTAGTATAACAAAATATTAGCATCTGTTTAATCTTCATAGTAAGTACATAAATATCTATTTTGTGTATTCTTGTATGTTTGAAATACTTCACAATTAAACATTAACACCCTTTTCCCTAATTCTCACAAGAAACATGCAAAGAACAGTGGATGAAATGTTTTTAAATGGTATAAAAATAGAAAGTATAAAATGAAGTAGACATAAGTCCAGGCCAAACTTATCTGTCCTATTAATAGTTAGAGGCTAAATTGCCCAGATTCCAAAACAAAAAGTAAAAGAAAAAAAAAAAAAAACAACTAAGAGAATAAATCTAGAAATATACTAAATAAAAATAAATGATTGTTTTAACACATTATTAACTGTAGAAAGCAAATACTACTACTACTACTATTATTAATAATAATAATACTAAAACCCTCACAAGGGACGCCTACGTGGCTCAGTCATTAAGCGTCTGCCTTTGGCTCAGGTCATGATCCCAGGGTCCCAGGATTGAGCCCCACATCAGGCTCCCTGCTCAGTGGGAAGCCTGCTTCTCCCTCTCTCACTCCCCGTGCTTGTGTTCCCTCTCTGGCTGTGTTTCTCTCTGCCAAACAAACAAATAAAATCAAAAAAAAAAAAAAAAAAAAAAAAAAAAAAAAAAAAAAAAAAAAAAAAAAAAAAAAGGAAAGTTCTCACAAATGGTAAAGCCAGAACAGACTATGGTGGTTCTTTGGCTACTGGCTCAAACATGGGTTGAATGTTTACTACACCCTAGATGCTTTACACATGCTGCTGTTAATGTTCCTAAAACCCTATGTGGCAGGATTCTTTCCTGTGGACTTTCCCAAGGTCACGCGTGGTAGGTGTCAGAGCTGTGATGATAGCCTGGGTTGGTCTGGGTCCAAAGTCCTCACTGGCCTTTTCCCTAGGAAGCTTCACTGAGAAATAACAAAATCAGTCAACCGTAGCACTCACCAGGCTCTTCCCCACTCAGAATCATAGACATGCAAAATAAAACAAGAACTAACACATTTTTTTAATCGTAATGGGGGATAATTTAATCCTAATTAGTTTCTTTTCTAATACTAGGTGAGAATATTTAATATTAAGTAAAAAGCGAGGGAAACCCATTACAAAGCCATTACTATACAGTTCTGCCAGCAAATGTGTAAATTAGGAGACTTTTTTTTTAAAGTAGGCTCCATACCTAATGTGGGGCTTGAACTCACAACCAGGAGATCAAGAGGTGACCAGCCAGATGCCCTAAATTAGGAGACTTTTAAAAATTAACTTGACATTGTATATCAAGACAGTCTCTAGAAACCTCATACCCGTTGTCTGTATCTGTCTGGGAATCTATTAAAAAATAGCAAATATAAAATAAAAGAAGATATTCACTATAGGATTTTAATCACAGTGAAAAGTTGTAACATTTAAACACAAAGTAAGAGGTAAAAGGTTAAGTGAATTATATACCTTTCAGAACACTAAGGGGTCTTTAAAAATGTTTGGAGACAACATTAAATAACTTGAAAAGTTATAAGGTTAGGTCAGAAATCAAAACAAAAAATATGAAAGTAATATGATTACATCCACATTTTTGAGTAGTACTAGATTATAGCGGGGGGGGGGGGTCTCAAAAGTAAATAAACCGAACTATTAACTGTAATGGGTAGGGTAAGTTTTTTGAGGGGTACTTTCTACTACTAAGTGTTCTTTCTACTTTCTCTGCTTTTCACGTGAACTATAAAACATATTGTCCTCATGATTTTTAAAACTGTACCATCGATTTTAAGTTTTATAACTTAGTAGGGTAAATTTATCTTTTCCTTTTTAAAATGTTAGCTCTGTTGTTCACTTATTCTTCCAAATGAGTAAGAGTTAGGGGGTTAGGGTAAGTATTAAGATGATGGTGTTACCAGGGAGAAGGAGCACTCATATGAGCAAAGTTTACACTGTGTCAGTTTGAACATTAGAGAACCCCCAACAGAGATAGAGGGAGTGATTTTGCCCCCCCCTTCTGCGTAAACAATAGCAACAAAAACAGAGTAAAATGGATGTAAATGTGGCAGTCACGTAAAGACTCTTACTTTAGGATGCCAAGTACTGGAATGATTTCATCCTTCTAAATTTATTTTTCTTAAGATTTTATTTATTTATTTGAGAGAGAGCACACATGCACCCATGAGCAGGTGGGATTGGGGCAGAAGGAGAGGGAGAAGCAGACCCTCTGCTAAAAGTGGAGCCTGATGCAGGGCTTGATCCCGGGACCCCGGGATCATGACCTGAGCCTAAGTCAGATGCTTAACTGACTGAGCCCACCAGGTGCCCCTTGTCCTTCTGAATTTAACCAGGTACTCTGGAATGTGATATCTTTTCATTTTTTTTCATGTTCTTATATCTCCAGGTAGGGTACTCTTGTTTCGTTTGAATAAATTTCCTCCGAATCTGTGGCTAAATTCCTAAGAATGTGTTTACATTTTCTTATGACTCATCTATTTAACAAGTACTTTATGAACCCCTGTTCCATACTGGCCCCTATTCTTAGAGTCTATAAGACAGAAATACAGAGTAGCCCAATGCTGGCATTCTGGGCTGGGGAGACAATTAACAAAGACATTAGGGTGCAAAGAAGCCCTCAAAACATGATGGCCCCACCAAGACAGTCTATTTACTGTGTCCTGGTATGTAGAGGCCGGCCCGTAGGCTGGCTGGCAAGTGGCTCTGCTCCAGGGTAGTCTCCAGAAACCAGTTCTTTCGGCCCTGCTGCTACTCACCTTAGCTTGAAGCCTTATCTTCATCTTTTTGAAGTGGCCAATAAACACCCGGTAACTGTCTACCCTCAAAAAGGGAGAACATGGGGTGCCTGGGTGGCCCAGTCAGGCAACTGTCTGCCTTCGGCTCAGGTCATGATCTCAGAGTCCTGGGACCCCGCCCCACATCAGGCTCCCTGCTCAGTGGGGAGTCTGCTTCTCCCTCTCTCACTCCCCCTGCTGGTGCTTTCTCTCTCCCTCCCACCCTCCCTCTTCCTCTGAAAAATAAAATCCTTTTTTAAAAAGGAAGAACATGCTTATGAAAGACAGGCTTTAATTATTCATTTATTCCACAAATTGCTTTTGAGAGTCTTCTCAGAGCCAGATGCTATTCTCAAGGCTAAAGTACAAAACAGGCAAGTCCCCGGTGGGTCAAAGAAGAGGAACTTCTCTCAGAAGCAAGAGCTTGCAAGAAACAGAGGAAAAGAGTGGATTGCATTCTAAGTACAATGGAAAGGCTTTGGAAGTTATTGAGCGAAAGCATCTTTTAAAGACCAGGGAGGATTTTTTATTGTATTTTCTCTCTGTAAATGGAAATACAACGTATCTATCACACAGACATCGAATGCAAGACTGTAACATCTTGGAAATCTGGAAAATGCTCAAAATTTTTCCACTGAGACCAGCATCTCCTTTTTATAGACAAAGAAACCAAGGCTCAGAGAAGTTTTCTAACCCCAAAACCTCTTCTTGGACTAATGGGGAATCACATCTATGGTCATCTTTCTTTGCCAGCCATCAGCCAGGTTTTATTTTTTCTGTTGGAAGTGGAAAAATGCACACTCCTTTGTTCCACCTCCTAAAGCAAATAACTACAAGAGCAGCACCAATTTTTCTAATAAAGATGGTTTTCATATCACATTTTTCAGAGTCTTCTAGGTCCTATAGTAGTCTCCTTTTACCTTCAGAAAAGGGATGGTGTGGATGAGGATGAACTTATAGGGAGTCCAATTTTCTTTGCTTGGTTAAGCCGTTTTTTCTAAACTTGGTTAATAAAGAAAATAATCTGAGATCTTTGTAAAAAATTTATATTCCCTTGAAATGGATGAAAGACCTCAACGTGAGGCAGGAATCCATCAAAATCCTGGAAGAGAACATAGGCAGTAACCTCTTTGACATCGGCCACAGCAACTTCTTTCAAGACACATATCCAAAGACAAAGGAGACAAAAGCGAAAATGAACTTCTGGGACTTCATCAAAATAAAAAGCTTCTGTACAGCAAAGGAAACAATCAACAAAACAAAGAGGCAACCCACAGAATGGGAGAAGATATTTGCAAATGACACTACAGACAAAGGGCTGGTATCCAAGATCTATAAGGAACTACTCAAACTCAACACCCAAAAAGAAGATGA
>PITA01020910.1:0-33876 GCA_004023965.1 Spilogale gracilis | reverse complement strand
TGGTACATATATACAATGGAATACTATGCCTCCATCAGAAAGGATGAATATCCAACTTTTGTAGCAACATGGACTGGACTGGAAGAGATTATGCTGAGTGAAATAAGCCAAGTAGAGAAAGTCAAGTATCACATGGTTTCACTTACTTGCGGTGCATGAGGGGTAACCTGGAGGACAGTGGGAGAAGGAAAGTAAAGGGAAGTAGGGTAATCCAGGGAGAAAAATGAAACAACAGAGACTTTGGACACAGAAACAAACTGAGGGACTTGGAGGGATGAGGTGGAGGGATGGGAGAGCTTGGTGGTGGGTACTGGGAGCACCTATTGCGTGGAGCACTGGGTGTGGGGAATGGGGAATGAATCTTGGAACACTGGGGAAAAAAATTTAAGTAACAATAAAAGAAAAGTAAAAAAAAAAAAAAAAGATAACAAATAATATTTGTGAAGAAAAAGGCCCTCAGAAGAAAAGATAGTAAAAAAGATAGCTTATCAAAATACTGGCATATCACTTTACATGAAAGTTATTTCATCACATAATAAAGGAAGGTAAGGCACAATATAGAGATACATTTTTCAAAGATGCTTATAAAATAATTTCCCCAATTAA
Organism: Spilogale gracilis; assembly: GCA_004023965.1. Classification (NCBI taxonomy): domain Eukaryota; kingdom Metazoa; phylum Chordata; class Mammalia; order Carnivora; family Mephitidae; genus Spilogale; species Spilogale gracilis. Next base: position 33,270 of record PITA01020910.1, on the reverse strand, counting down.
AATTCTATTTAGTATTTAGAATATAAACCTGAAGGAGTACTTACAATGACAGCAATACCACAGCAATCAAGGTCCACTCTGCAGGTTTGTGTATAATATTCCTATTTGTTAATCTGTAAGATAGGAAGATAAAGTTTATCAAAGCACTGTTACATTTAAATACATAAACCATCTATTTTTAGGTAAAATCAGATTTATGACATTATGTGTTAAGAACCCTCTTTTCTTTTCATGTTTGACACGATTCAGCTGTATAATACTGTGGCTTGATCTTCAGTAGCTGATAATGACCATCTCAAAAGAAAGTGTTCCAGTCCCACTTCTATATATTTATAGCAATACTACTCTTAGACAAGAGAGGAATATAGGAACAATACGGGCAACTAAATTGCACAGTTTATTAAAATATACACAAACAGTTCCCTGTAACCGTATCTTCTGTATTTTCCCCCAATAAAACTTTTCATTAAAGTTAACAAGCTAATAAACATTTTCTGATTTTAATTAATCTTTTGTACCTTCCTACCTTATGGTAGGTTGGCAGCAGGCACTGAATGGATGTCATAATCCATAATTTACAGAAATAAGAGTTGATAATAAATTATAAGACTAGGTCTTTAACAAAAAAAGTTTTATGATCCAAAGGGGCACCTGCACCCCAATGTTTACAGCAGCAATGTCTACAATAGCCAAGCTATGTATGGTAAGAGCCCAGATGTCCACCAACAGATGAATGGATGAAGATGTGGTGTGTATATACAATGGAATACTACTCAGCCATCAAAAAAATGAAATCTTGGGCGCCTGGGTGGCTCAGTGGGTTAAGCCTCTGCCTTTGGCTCAGGTCGTGATCTCAGGGTTCTGGGATCGAGGCCCGCATGGGCTCTCTGCTCAGCAGGGAGCCTGCTTCCTCCTCTCTCTCTGCCTGCTTCTCTGCCTACTTGTTATCTATCTATCAAATAAATAAATAAAATCTTTTAAAAAAATGAAATCTTGCCATTTGCAATGACAGGGACGGAACTATGCTAAGCAAAATAATTCAATCAGAGAAAGACAACTATATGGTCTCACTCATTCGTGGAATTTAAGAAACAAAACATGGGATCATAGGGGAAGAAAGGAAAAAATAAAACAAGATAAAATCAAAGACAGAGACAAACCATAAGAGACTCTTAATCATGGAAACAAGTGAGGACTACTGGAGGGAAGGGGTTGAGGGGATGGTGTAACTGGGTGATGGACATTGAGAAGAGCATGTGATATAAAGAGTGCTAGGTATTCTATAAGACTGATAAATCACTGACCTCTACCTCTGAAACTAGTAATACATTAATATGTTAATTAACTGAATTTAAGTAAAAAAACCCCTAAAAATCAGAAATTAATTCTATCACTTAGCAGTTGATGACAACAAAATATATTGTAGTCAACTTAGTTTTTCAGAAACCATTTGGAAAAACTGCTCTAAATAAAAAATTATATAAATCAGTAATAAAAAAAGACAGCCAATGACATCTGATAAAGGACTGTTATCCAAAATAGACAAAGAACACTTAAAATTTAACAATAGGAAAACAAAAAGCCCAATTAAAAAATGGACCAAACACCTTAACAGACATCTCATCAAAGATAAACAAATGACAAATAGGCAGATGAAAAGATGCTCCCCTTCGTATCTCATAATGGAACTGCAATTCAAAATGAAAATGAGACACTACTATATACCAATCACAATGGCCAAAATCTTGAACATTGACAAAACGAAATGCTGAATCAAAATCCATTCACAAGAGTCATACATTTGCTACAACTGATAAACCTCTACTGACATCATTATCACATTGGCCAAATGTGTGGTTCTGTAGCAAGGATGTGGAGCAACAGGAACTCTCCTTCATTGCTGATGGGAATGCAAAATGGTATAGCAACTTTGGAAGAGGTTGGTGCTTTCTTACAAAACTAAACATACTCCACCGTCTGATCAGCAATCATGTTCCTTGGTATTTACCCAAAGGAATCAACAACTTATGACATAAAAAACCTGCACACAGATGTTTACAGCAGCTTTATTTACAACTTCCAAAAGGTGGAAGCAACCATAATGTCTCTCAGTAGGTGAATGGAAAAATAAGCTGTGGTACATCCAGATAATGGAGTATTATTCAGCCCTAAAGCTCTGCACTATCAAACTGCAAAAAGACATGGAGGTACTTTATTTTATTTTAAGATTTTTATTATTGGTGAGAGAGAGAGAGAAAGCACATAAGCAATGGAAATGGCAGGCAGAGGGAGAAGCAGACTCCCCACCGAGCAAGGAACCTGATGTGGGAACTCGATCCTAGGACCTTGGGTTCATGGCCTGGACTGAAGGTAGAAGTTTAAATGACTGAGCCCCCCAGGTGTCCTGATGGAAATACTTTATATGCATATTACTTAAGTGAAATAAGCCAGTCTAAAAAGGCTACATACTGTATAATTCCAACTATATGACATTTGGGAAATGTAAAACTATGGAGGTAGTAAAAAGATCAGTGGTTGCTAGGGGTTGTGGAATGGGGGTGAAGGGAAGTAGACAAATAAGTGGAGCACAGAGGTGCTTTAGGGCAGTGAAAATACCGGATGATTCTAAAATGATAGGTACATGTCATACACTCATCCAAACCTAGAGATTAAATAATACCAAGAATGAACTCAAATGTAAACAGTGGACTCTGGGTGACAAGATGTTGTCAATGTAGTTTCATCAATTGCAGCAAATGTATAACTCTGGTTGGGAGGTTGTTAATGGGAGAGGCTATGCATACATAGGGGCAAGGAGTGTTACAGGGAATCTCTGTACCTTTTTCTCAATTTTGCTATGAACTTAAAACTGCTCTTAAAATATAGTCTTAAAAAAACCCCTAGCTAATAAACAAACAGACAAAGGATATAAGCAGGCAATTTACAGGAGGAAAATTGAGCAGCCAGTAAACATTTGAGCAAGAGTTTAATTTCACCAGCAAACATTTGAACAAGAGTTTAATTTCACTCGTAATCTGGAAAACTAATATAAAAGCAATAATTCACTCCATCACATTGGCAAAAATAAAATACTGATAATCCAAAGGTTGGTGAGAATATGAAGAAACAGCATTTTTTAAAAAGATTGTATTTATTTATTTGACAGAGAGAAACACAGTGAGACAGGGAACACAAGCAGAGGGGGTGAGAGAGGGAGAAGCAGGCTTCCCCCTGAGCAGGGAGCCCAATGTGGGACTAGATCCCAGGTCTCCGGGATCATGACCTGAGCCAAAGGCAGTCGCTTAACCAACTGAGCCACTCAGGAGCCCCAAGAAATAGCATTTTAACACACTTGATGTATGCAATCAAACAACAATTCGGCAATATCTAATAAAGCTGAAATGTTTATGAAGAGCTCAACTATTTCACTTCTAGATAAAAACCCTAATCACACTCTCACTTATGTTTACGGAAATATGTGTAAAGACAGTTAATGTGCTTGTGATAGGAAAAAATCATAAATTGTGGCATTTTTATAGAATACTAAAGAGGTCAAAATGGTGAATGAACTAGACTATCTTCCCCAGGTAAGTTTTCTTGTCACCTTCACAATAAGGTCTATCCGGACCACCATATTAGAAAGTGAATCTTCCAGGGGCACCTGGGTGGCTCAGTTGGTTAGGCATCCAAATCTTGATTTTGGCTTGGGTCATGATCTCAGGGTGGTGAGATCGAGCCCTGTGTATAGCTCTGTGTTCAGTGGGGAGTCTGCTGGAGATTCTCTCCCTCTCCTTCCGATCACATGTGCATGTTTTCTCTCTCTCAAATAAAATCTTTAAAAAAAAGGGGAGGGGGGACTTCTTTCTACTTCCCAGTCCCAGATTCCTGACTCCCTTATTCAACTATATATATATTTCTCCTACTCCAGTTGTCACTTTTTTTTTTTAAAGACTTATTTATTTCAGAAAGTGTGTTTGCATGGGGAAACACAAACAGACTCCAGGCTAAGTGCAGAGACCAATGCATGGCTGGAGGCCAATTTAGGGCTCAATCCCACAACACTAAGATCAGCCCTGAGATGAGACCAAGTCTCAATATTCAACTATATCCCCCAGGCACCACTCTACCATCACCTTTTAACATATAGTTATTGTTTATTATCTGTTTGGTTTTTTGGCCTGTGGCAGGAATCTATATGTTCTACACCTATTTATTTCAGATCGATTTCTTGGGTGCTCAGAATGATTTGATATTTATCTAGCTATGTTCAAGGGATGAGGCAAGTATAGGGTCCCCCTACTACTCTGCCATCTTAACTCCTTTCTCTTCACCTATTTATTCCAAACACCCAGAACAAGGTAGGCATTCAATTATTTTTTCTAAATGAGTGACTTTTAACATTTTCATTAAAAAATATATGTCAAATACATTTGGATCAAATATTATAAAATATTAATGTATATTGAGTAGAAAATATGTGTATCTTTATTACATTAATCTGAATTTTTCCCATAGCTAAAATGTTTTACAAAATGTTAAAAAGTCTAGAAGATCAAAGTACACTATAGTGGTTAAAAATTCTGACAGACATATGGGTTTGATACTCAGATCTGTCATTTGGCTGTACTTGGGACACATTTAACAGCTGTACAACTTTTTTTAATTCAATACAACAGGAACAACAGTACTGCCTACCTCGTAGAGTTCTTGTGAGGACTAAATGTACAAACGACATTCATGTTGCCAAATTCAATGGACATTTCTCAGTCCTCATCTTAACCTATTAGCAATATTTGACACAACTGATACTTCCTTTCTCCTTGGGACACTTTCTTTACCTGCTTTCCACCTGCTTGATTTCCATCCCTTTTACTGGCACTCTTTCTCAGACCTTCTGACTTTGATAACTCCATGGCCTCTGCCCTTGGGTCTATCATTTCCTCTATATATGCTCATTCCCTTGGTGCTATTATCCACTCATAGCTTTAAATATTAGATAACTATGTGCTGACAGCTCTCATATTTATGAACTCTAGCCTGGATCCTTTCCTTAAATTCCAGATTTCTATATCTAATGGTCTCCTTGACATTTCCACTTGAATATGTAATAGACATCTCAAAACTTAGTACGGCCAAAACTGAATTCCCCATCTTCCCCCAAAATCAGGTCCTCCTGCAGATAGGTCCACCTCAGTAAATGGCTATGCAATCCTTCCAGAATCCAGCTGCTTAGGCCAAAAATCTTGTGGTTAACCTTGGGTCTCTTGATGTCCCATGTCCAACCAGTCATCAAATCCTGATGGCACTATCTTCAAAAGAGAATTTAATTACTTATTATCTCCACTGCTTTCACCTCGGTCCACTTCATTTCTTGCCTAGATTACCAAGACAGCATCCTAAAAGCTCTTCCTGCCTCTGCCCATCTATTGTAATTCTCAAATCAGCAGAGTGATGTTGTTAAAAATATATGTCAGATCATATCATTCCTCTCTTCAGAATCAACCAATTGCTCTCCATCTCACTTGGAGTAAAAGTGAATGATCACAGCTATAATGCCTATATTATCTATATCACACCCACTCTCTGCCCTGTACTTCTCTGATTATATTTCTTTGTACCTTTGCCTCTGCTCACTTCTCCAGCCTCACAAGCATCCTTAATATATTATGAATACACCAGACCTGCTATACCTAATATATTTTCACAGATAGCAAGATGGCTTGCTCCTTCACCAATTTTTAGATCTTTCTATAAATGACATCTTCTCCATGAGGTGTTCCCTGACCAGCCTATCTGTCACAAATAAAAAATCACAACTACCTCCCTCTCATTGGTATCACCCCCTTTCCCTGCTTCTGGGAGAAAAGGAAGAGAATGAAATGAGAAAGAGGAAAGGGCACATCACCACATAATGATAATATGTGTATTGTTCTTAAATATGTACATACCCTTTCTCTTAGAATAGTTTCACGAGAGAAGGAATTTCTGTCTGTTTTGGTCACTGCTTTGTCTGGAGCAACTACAATGGAATCTAGCACATGACCAAGAAGGTCAAAGGATAAACATGTAAAACATGGCAAAAACAATTAAAAATACTTTTTCTTTCTTTTTTTTAAAGAAATTCCTTTCCTACTACACTCAAATATCCAAAGTTAAGCCAAATTTAAGATTTCATGAATTCATTTACTCATCCACCAAAAAATGTATCGAGTGCCTGCTCTATAACACTGTTTCAGGCACTGGGGGAAACACAGTAAGATCTTTTTGTGTCAAAATATAATTTTAATTAAAATCAGATTCAGATATCTTGACCCAACACTGATGACACTGACTCTTTACCAAGTGGCTTCTGATGGAACCACTATGGCAGGTAAATCAAAGTAACACTCTGGATACAATAACACTGTGATACAATTCAGTGGAAAGGACAGCTCTATTCACAAGGGACTGATTCTTCAAAGAGCTGAAAAACCTGCTTTATGTGTAAGTTCTAAGAGGCTCTCAACTCTGGCTGCACACTAGAATCACCCAGGGGGCTTTTAAAAAATACTGATGTCTGGGCCCAACTCTAACCAAATGAAACTCAATCCCTAGGGGTGGAGCCAGGCATCTGTGTTGTTAAAGGCTCCCCAGGTAATTCTGATGGCACAACTGGTTTGAGAATCACTGTTTTACAAGTTCCTATTACTGATTATCATTTCAAAGGGAAGGATATGGCTATTTATGCCAACACTTTTCCATTGTCAGTATTGATTGAAAGGATCTCTCAACGCTAGTCCTTGTCATCAATATGGCTTTTATTTTTTTTTTTAAAGAGACTCATGTAGAAGTCCTAGCCCACAGTCACATACTTGCTGAAGTTGTTCCTACTAAAATCTGAAGACCCCATGAGTTATCTTACCAGAGGTAATTCTGTACTCTAAATAATTGACATTTTCCTAAAAAGCAACAAAGCCAATTTAAGCAATTTTTATTAAAGTTATAGACTCTAACTAACAGGTCTAAAGACGAAAGATTTAAAAATTAATATTAAGGTTTCTTATATTTGTGTATGATTAATAACCTTGAAGTCGCATCATTTCCACATATCTAATAAGGGTAACAACCTCAGTAATTAGAATAATCATGTCATTCAGATATATTGTTATTACCTGAACATTCACTTTCAAATCTAAACATTCTATATGAAGTAAAAATGTCCTTGTGTTTTTTGTCAGTCAGAAAAATAAAATGCTGCAGTAAATCAATGAGGTCTGTGAAAACCATTAAACAATCCAAAACTAACTATATCAAGGTCTGAGCAAGGAAGATCCTGCATTTGATAAATAATGTTTAGTGAAGAAAATAGAACACTATTCCTAGATCTAAGACATTGAAGGTAAGTCACTTTTTTCATGTCTTTGTTAGAAAGCCCTCTTCCTCAAATATAGACCCCAACAGTTAAAACCAGAACTAGACAAGACTGCTTAACATAACTCATATTTTAATTAAAACCCAATGTGCTTATTTCTTATTGTACTTTCTTGAGGTATTAATGAAGGTTTTGGCAATGTCCCAGAACATCCAAACTGCCTGACCCAGAAAAGCTCTGATAACAAAGGAATGCCTAGAAGACTACACCCCACATGTGTCCTTCCCAGCCCAATATGGGCTGACCACCCACTGACCCTGATCCATGATCATAGGCACCTTGCTGCTCTCTTGCATGGACCTTCCTAAACCTTTCCTTATAAAATTCTAGGAATCCATCTTGTGGGTGGAGAGACTGGTCTGTTAAGACCTGCTACTTCCCCGGGCTGCTGGCACCCAAAATAACTTGTTCCCTTTGTCTTTTCCAAACTCTCCTCTCTTTAGTTACTGGCTTCTCTTGGGACAAATTTATCTAAGCTTGTTCAACAATAGTGGGCAAACCCAGCAAGGAGCTATGCTTTTGATTAGTTCAGTCCTCTCAGGATTTCCTAGGATGGAGCAGTTGGCCATAGCAGCATGCCAGGGTTTACCCATTCATTTCCTGAGTTAGTGGCTGTGATAGATCATTAGGTAACAGTCTTTCTACGGATTCTGCAAGGCAATCACAGGAAGTCAAAAAAACTGAGAAGGAAAATTTCAGTATTAATACCAACCTGAAAGTTCGGATGAGATTTTTAAGTTGTGCATAAATATCTCCTAATGTGATCTGAAGAGGCCCCAAAAGTCCTGGCACTCTGAAAATAAAAAATTACATTTCTTTTAAAATATAATTTAATTTAATAGACATATTCTTTGAGTCTTGCCTAAGTCTGGATTTTCCACAAGTAATAAAGGCACTTAGGTAGAAGCAGTTAAGCTAGCTTCTGACTGATGAGAACTCATAAGGATATATTTCATAATAACTCCGTACTCCACTTTGTAGTCTGTGCTACAGTGTGAGGCACTGAAAAATACTATTTTGGCTGCTGTTCATATAATTTTTTTATTTTTTAAAAATATTTTATTTATTTATTTGAGAGAGAGAATGAAAGAGAGGATGAGGGGAGAAGGTCAGAGGAAGAAGCAGACTCCCCGTAGAGCTGGGAGCCTGACTTGGAACTCAACCCCAGGACTCCGGGATCAGGACCTCAGCCAAAGGCAGTGGCTTAACCAACTGAGCCACCCAGGCATCCTTGCTGTCTATATTCTTGTACTTGTTTTTCTTACCTTTACTTTCAAATATTAGACTAAATGGAAAGAACACAAGGCCAGAGGAACTGGAACCCCTAAATGGTCCAATTTAGGAGTATGACTTATTTTTCCTTATGAAATCCTTATGGTGGGAATAGAAACTTCTAGAGAGCAATTTGATGATATATGTTAACATTTTAAATGTGGATATTCTTTGACCAGTTTTACTACGAAAAAATTTATCCTAAAGAAATAATCAAATAAACATAAAAAAGATGATTACAAAAAATATTTTTAGTAGTGAAAAATGGAAACAAAAAGTTTTGATATAAACATATAGTGGAATATAATAAAACCTTTAAAATTATAACGTGAATTTATATATTTTTACTGTGTACAGATATTCATGGTATAAGCGTTAAGTGAAAAATGCATAAATAGTATTGTCCCATTTTTATAAAAACTTACATATAATGACACTATATATAATAGAGAGTATATTTCAAACATGTTTTATTCCGCCCAGGTTTATATGATAACAGAGAGAACCAAAGGGAATGAATATACATATGTATTATGTATGTGTCAGGGATAAATATCAAAATATTAATAGCAGTTGCTATTCAGTGGGATTACAGATGCTCTTTACTTCCTTCTTTAAACCATTTTGTAACTGCCTAAATCTTCTGCAATAAGCGTGCATTACTTTTTTTAAACTTATTATAAAATTATAAAGTTTCAGGTATATTTCAAAACAGAAAATAGCAATAACCACATACATCTATTCCTAGATTCACTCTCCCCAAATTTTGTTATATTTATTTCATTTTTTTCTTCCTTCTTTACTTTCTTTTGTCAGTATTGTTTTAAAGTAAATCCCTGACATCAAGTCAATTGGCCCCTAAACATTTATCTATCTCCAAATACAAGGGCATTTTCTGTCATAATTGCAATACAATTATCATACCTAACCAAATGAACAATTCCTTAATATTATCTAATACACAGTACATATTTCATTTTCTTCAATTATCTAAAAAAAAGGCTGTTTAAAACTGGTTTGTTCCAATCAGAAACCAAAAAAGGTCTTACTTTTATTATTTTTTTAAAAATGTCTTACTTTTATAAAGAGAAAAAACTGAAATGCTTTCATAAATAACCAAAAAAATTCTCTATGCCAATAATTATTTTGTTTTTAGTGTTTTTTTGTGTGTGTTTCTACAAGTTATTCTACCTCTTCTCAAGTTTAGTTCTTGAGTTATTATCAGTGATTCTGTCTCCGGGCATGGCAACTTTTGGCATCTTCTGTTGCAGCCAAAACCCAGAAGAAACAGAATTCCATATAACCATGGGGTCTTAAATTTAAAACTGGGTACTTTCATTAGCTGAAAAGTCTAGAAAACCATTTTCAGATAAATCCCTATCTACTGATTACATACAAGTATCAATAATCCAACCTTTTTTTTGTTTTTTTGTTTTTAACCAACCTAACTTTCAAAACCTGTGTAACCACAGTCAAGGATTGATATCTTCTTGTCCTATGAATCAGACACATAGTGACTTTTACTGTTTTCTAACCTAATACCAAACAGAAAAATGTCTGAGGACCATATAAAAGGCAAAACTAATAACAGACTTAGATTATCTGTGAGGAACCTAGTGTAAGAGAAACTCAGTAATTAAATAGTTATTTAAAATGTAAAACTTGGAGGAATAGGCTGCTCAAAATATTTAGGCTTCCAGAAGATATGTTTTTGTTATCATTAAACTACTACAAAATTAAGACTGCTCCAAAAGCACAGCCTTTTTTTTTTTTTAAGATTTTAAAGTAATCTCTACATGCAACATGGGGCTTGAACTCACAACCCTGACTGAGATCACGAGTTGCATGCTCCACCCACAGAGCCAGCCAGGTGCCCCTAATCCATATGCAGACCTTAAAATGACTGAAAACACCTTTACATTTTTTCTGCTAAAGAAAGAAAACAGAGATTAAAAAGTTCAAGACGGCCCTCTGGAAAAAAAGGTTTCAAACTTCTTTTGAAAGACAAACCAAGATTACAATTTTTAAATGTCAATTATGACTGAGCTAATTACAAGAAAAATAATTTCCACCACGGGAAGTTTAAAACTAAAGTGCAAAGTTGACTTGAACAAAAACTCTTAAGTTGCTGAGTGTGAAATGGTTCTATAAATATGTATGCAGAGTGAGTTAACAGACCGTTAAAACTTCATAAAGTTTCATTCACATGTGAAACTGATGTGACACATATACCACAAATCAGTATTTACATGGTCTAGCTTTGATATTTTTTTTTCCCTGACTTAACTGGATTATTAAGTGGAAGTGACACAGTTTAGTTTTCTACTCCCATAATCTCAACCTTCCTCTTTATTATGTGCTTCTGTCTCTTCTACACAAAACATAATTTCAATATTTCCTTGGCAGGATATCTTAAAAAAAATCTCAATTTCTCAGGTAAAGACATCCATGTAAACTTTTCACATTGTTTTTCAAACTGTTCAAAATTCAAGGATAAAAAGTAATATAAATTATGAACCCACAAATACCAAGTTAATTTTAAATATTGTAAAGTGGAATGACAATTACATACTTACACTTTACTTAACTTTTCAAGTACGATGCGTTTTCTAATCTGGTTCTGAGAACTTGAATCTATCAGTGGAAAGGTGGGATCGTGCTGAATCACATTTTTAAACAAAACAAAGCAAAATCATAAATCTACATTCTTCTTTGATAAGAACAATAAACATTAAAACACAAAAGTTCACACCTGGGGTATGGCAGAATAAAAACTAAACTTGAGAATTATTAGAATATTTAAATTTGGGCATTGGTTCAGTCATTGGGCCGCTGTGAACTTGAGTCATATGCCTGCTTTGGAGAATATTTTCTTATTTGTATCAAGGGATACTAATACCTTCTTCTAAATGAGAAAATGTATACAAAATAACTGTAAACTACTAAATGCTATACAAATGTTAGAGATAAAAGTTTTTAAAATTAGCAAATACTATAAATATATATAAATAAATGGGGAATTCCACTTCTAGAAATGGCAGACAAAACAATTCTAACCATCCCTCCTGCTGAGAACTGAAAAAACACTGGGAAAATACCCACATTTGTTTGAAAACATCAGAGACTAACAAAGCAGTAAAGAATTAAGGCCAGAGATTCTAGAGAAGGTAATTCCAGAGAGGAGTGACTAATTCCAGAAGAAGCAATTCAGATACTGAGAACTTGAGCACTGTTTTTCTAATAAGCATTAAAGCTTGGGGAAATGCCAAGAAGGAAGAGGTACTAGCAAACCTCCCCTCCAAGCTTGATTCAGAAGGACCATACTCTAGGACTAAGAATGAATAGGAAACAAACTGGCTCTTCAGAGACTAAAGTCCGGCTTCAAATCATCTTAATCCCTGACTGAATTAAGTGATTTGGAAGTGCTATAAATCATATGCCTGAAACAAACAGAAATCTGTTTTAGAGGAAAATAACATCAGCTTGGGTCCCAAGTTATCTGTGATTTTTAACATACAATGTTTGTCATACAATAAAACAATAAGAAAACAAGACAATACAGTCAAAATCTCAAACATCAGCCCATAGAAAACAGCCCCCAGGGAATCCAGATAGTGAAGTTATCAACTTTACTTAAAATACCTATGTTGATATATTCAAAGACAAATGACAAGACTAAAAATTTCCCCAGGGAACTGGAAACTATATAAAAGAACCAAATGAAAATTCTCAAACTGAAAAAAATAGTATTCAAAAGTGAGAACTCAATGGGTATATTTAATATAGTAGAAATGACTGAAGAGAGAATACTGATTTGGCAAACACTCAGAATAAAGCACAGTCACACCCAACACCCCTCTCCCACATACACACATACTACAAAGCATAAAAGAATATGAGATACAATGAAAAAGACTAAAAAAGACTAACATGTCTGTAATTGGAGTACCAGAGAGGAAAGGAAGAATGAACCAAAAGCAGTATCTATAAATAATTGAGAATATTCTAAAACTGATGAAAGAAACCAAGTCAAGATTCAAGTATTACAACAGCCAAAAGAATAAATACAATTAATTAATCACATCTAAGCAAAGCATTCTAAAATTGATGGTAAACAAAGATTAAAAAAAATGTCTTAAAAATGGCTACTGGAAGAAAAACAGTATTTTCAAAGAAGCAGCTATAAGAGAAATAAATGGAAGCCAAAATACAAGGAAATATTTTCAATGGACTAAAAAAAAAAAAAAAAGAAATGCTAATCTAGAATTGAATACCCAGAAAAATATCTTTCAAAAGTGAAAGTAAAATAAAGAATTTTCTGATAAAAACCGAGGAAATTCATCATTAGCAAACTGCACTAATCGAAATAAAGGATATTCTTCAGACCCAAGGCCAATGATCCCAGATAGAAGAATGAAGAGGCAGGAAGGAATGACATACATTGGAAATGTAATTAAGTGGAAACCTCCAACTGAATACTGACTCTAAATCATCTTACAGGATTTAAAATATAGAGAAAATAAAAAACAGACAACAAGAACACCGAAGCACAGAGAGGGTAATTGGAATTAAAGTTTCTAAGATACTGTCTAGGAAGCTAAAAAATTAACTTCTATTGGACTTTTATAATAATTCAGTTAATTCTGGTTTTAATCTTTAGAGTAACCACTTTTGATTAGTAAAATAAAGTATAAAAAGCAAGCTAACAGAGGGCAAACAATGAAATAGTAATATTTAATTAAATGAAGGCAGGAGAGAAAGAGGAACACAGGACAGAACAAGCAGAAAGCAATGAGTGAGATGGCACAACTAAACCCAAATATATCAATTACGACAATGAATGTAAACAGACTAAATTCTCCACATAAAAACAATTACTAGCCTAAGTAAACAAAGGTAGTCTTGAAAATACTAATTAAAGAATGCTAACGCCAGCAAAACAGACGGTAAGAAAAAAAAACTTATCAATGGTCGCTCCATAATATTGAGGTCCAATTTACTAGGAAGACATAACAATCTTTTTTTTAAACATCATATAACATGGTCTCAAAATATTAAAAGTAAAATTCACTAAACTGAAAGTAGAAATAATCAATCCATAATAATGGTGAAAGATTTTTGGCCTACCTCTCCCACCTCTCTCAGTAACTAATAGAATGAGCAAACCTCTCCCTGCCCTCCCCCAATCAATAGTGTTTCTCAAACTTTAATATGCACACATTTCCCCATAGGAAAATAATGAAATCTGACCCATACTCCTCATCATAAAAATCAATTCCAGGTGAACTATTTTACCATTCAATTAAATATGAAATGAAAAACAATCTAGAAGATGAAATAACCTGGGCTAAACAAAGATTTCTAAAGAAGTCACTAAAGACAATTAAGAAACTGGGACTCAAGATACCATTAATGAGAGTGAAAAGGCAAGTCTCTGAGTAGAAGATGATACCTGCAAAACACGCGACTAAACACGGGTTTGAATCCTGAATAAAGAATTCCTACAAAATCAGTAAGAAAAAAATACGTAGACATTCCAACAGATAAATGGGGAAAAGATTTGAAAAGACACCTAACAGAAGTGACATTCCAAAAGGTCAAAAAGCAAATGAACAGTGCTCAACTCATTAATCATTAGAGAAATGTATTATAACCAAAAAACAATACCACTGAAATGGTGAAAAGTAACAACATCAAGCATCAAGTACTGGTCAAGAATGTGGATCATGAGGAAAAAAAAAAAAAAAAAAGAATGTGGATCACGGAAACTCTCATACTAGTCACAGAATAAAAACTGGCAAAACTATTTTGGAAAACTGGCATCATCCAGTATAGCTGCACATACACATACATCATGACCCAAAAGTTCCAGTCCTAGATACATACCCAACAGAAATACATGTACTTTAGAAGAGAGACATAGATAAGAAAGTTCGTAACACTACAGCCCTATACTGGAAAAGCCTAAATGCTCATTAATATGAATAAATTGTGGCCTATTTCTATAAGATACTATGCAGCAATGAAAAAATGAACGATAGCTACGTGGAAAAACACAAATGACTCATGAACTAACATGGCATGAAATAAACAGGAAACCAAGAACATATACTATGTGAATTTACTATAGTTCAAAACTGGCAAAACTAATCCATGTTATTATAATAATTATTCATTTTGGAAAGAGGTAATAATGAGGAAGAGACATAGTGGGGCTTTTGTTTTACTCAAATTACTTGGCCTGGGTAATGATTACAAGGTTCTATTCCCTGTACTGCACAGTTACTATTTGCATTACGCTTCAATGAAAAAGTTTTAAAATATTATGCAATAGAGGAACAGTCAATTTTCTTTCTTAAGTAATTTTTGTTTAAGGCTTATAGCACAGAAATGATAAAACAAATGATATATTAATGTAGTTTTATGCAGCTGAGTGACAGAGATCAAGGTTTCTCCAAGCTTACTCTAAGACTTAGGAATACTGTATAATAATACAATTGAAGTGATTTAAAATACAGTATGGGGTAGGGAGGATTTTGTAGCAGTAAATTTCTAAATTTTTACTGTATTTCCATTTTCACTCTTTCTAAATCTCCAAATGTATTCTTAAATTTAGAGCCACATTTATGAGAAATCTTTAATAACAAGTTTTGTCAGAAAAACAAGGTTACTGCCTACTCCTCTTCATGTCAAATAACTTCTTTTTCAAGCTATACATCAAAACAAAAAAATGGGTAAGGGAGGGGAACCTTGGTGGCTCAGTCGTTAAACCTTCTGCTAAGGTCATGATCCTGGAGTGCCTGGATGGAGCCCTGCATCAGGCTCCCTGCTTGGCAGGAAGTCTGCTTCTCCCTCTCTCACTCCCCTTGTTTGTGTACCTTCTCTAGCCGTGTTTCTCTCTGTTAAATAAATAAAACGTTCAAAAAAAAAAAAGGGAAGGGGTAAGAGAAATATGGAGAGAATCCCTCCCCCTTAACCTCAGAACAACGTACATTTAATCTCTATGGATAATTACTACTTAACTGAGTACCTAATTGTGTCAGGCACTGTGCTAAATGCTTTACATACATTATTTTTAAAATTCTTAACAACTGAACAAGGAAAGCTTTTATAGTCCCATTTACAGATGAACACTCAGATTTAAGAGACCAACTTTTCATACAGCTAGTAAATGAGAGAGCAAATATTAAAATCTAGGCCTAATGTGCTCCTTCCATTTTCTCTTATGTCCATTATTTCCAATACGTCTCCTCTACTATATTATTTTCACTGATATTATTTTGAATGGGCATGCTAGCCAAATATTACACAGATAATATTTTACCATTCAACTGGGTAAGTCTACTCCACTGTATATAGTCCCATTGGAAAAAAAATACAAAGATATATACCCCATTTAGAAATTTGAAAGACTAAGAATACGAAGAATATTTGTTGGTAGGAAAAAAAAAAAACCTCTTTAGAGAGTCTCCATATAATACAAAGAATTTGGTTTTAAAGAAAACTTTATCCCATAATTCTAGGCTATTCCTATATTAGAGAAAAATGCTATACATTTATGAAATTTTCTGGGGGCAAATTTCAACTTATTTGAAAAACTGTAATGCCTATACTGGAGATGGCATTTTTTAAAAAAAGATTTTATTTATGAGAGAGAGAAAGCATACGAGTGGTGGGGGTGGGGAGGGAGAAGGAGAGAAACTCTCAGCTGATTCTCCACCGAGCAAGGAGCCGGATGAACCCACAACCCGGAAATCACAACCAAGGGCAGACACTTAATGAACTGAGCTACCCAGGTGCCTCTGAGATGGCATTTTAAACCAAAAAACTGATCAACTAAATAAACCTGAAAATTTAACAGAGAGAAACACGGCTAGAGAAGGTACACAAACAAGGGGAGTGAGAGAGGGAGAAGCAGACTTCCTGCCGAGCAGGGAGCCTGATGCAGGGCTCCATCCAGGCACTCCAGGATCATTATTTCTTTAATATTACTGTTTCAAGATTTGTTATGGTGAATGTCCCATATGCTAGCAGCATAGAAAAGTTATCATCAAGACATACCTCTTCTGACTCTTGTGATTTGGTGGTTTCTTCACTCAAAACATATCGTCCTCTATAAAACTCCCTTATCCTCAGATTTAATGTTTCAGTTTCTTTTTTCAAGTTCTCATAACTTGGCAGTGGTTTAATGGCTGTATCTGAGGCCCTAAAAGGTAAAGACTCATCCAAGCTGTTCTGAGATTCCTGCAAGGCAGGAGAATGTCTATCTGCATCAGAATGTACGTCATCTTCATCAGGTTCTTCTTCTTTAACCAGAGAGGATGAAGAGAGTTTCAGACACAAAGAAGCATAATTCTGGCCATACAAAAACCTCAAAGTTTCTTCTGTCTTCCATTCAATCAAAGTCTCCTTCAGGACTTTAAGTAAGTTTGCCTTTGCAACTTCAGGACACATCTGCACTGGACTAGAGGCTGACCTAGAAACTTGGTTTGCTTTGGCAAATTTTCTCTTAAAATGATCAGCACTTTTCTTACTTATGCCTACTAGAGTTATTTTTGAACTACTGTATTTATTTTCAGAATTTTCTGTAGCTTCTAATTTTTCTTGCAAAGGACTACTTGAAGAAATCTGAGTACTTATTTTCTGTAAAGGAAGTTCACAAGCAGCAGCTTTCATATGACTATCTAATCTGCAATTGCCTAGCTGCTCAGTGACATCTATTACTGTCTGTTCTTTGTCTTCACATTTGGAGTTAGCTTTCTGAACAGCTTTCTTTTTCATTATGCTTTTTTTGGGCAGCTGTGGACTTATACCCAGTGCATTTGGTCTGTTTCCTGGTAGAATGGTGGAAACAAAGTCTTGTTCATTATCACTGCTACTCTCACTATGAGAGCTAGAAGAATTAGATTCATAATGCTTCTTAAAATGGCCAGGATTGTCAATATCTGATGTTTTAATGGCCATAGTACACAACTGTACTTCCTTTCCAGAATGTCCACTGTAAAAGGAAAAAAACCATAATTAACTATAATGGAAAAGCAAAATATCCCATAGCATTTATATTTTGTAACTTTCAAGGTAAAAATCTGTATTCCCTACGCAAAGCCTTATATTTATTATAAATAAATATATATATATTTCCAAAGACTACTATAAATCTATGATTTCTCTATATCTTATCTGATATAATTCTACCATCTTCTTTCCATCTTTTTTCCCATTATTTAAAAAGTATTAAGAGCACAGCAAAAGGAAAATAAAAAGCTTTGATAATTCCATCCTAATGAATTATTTTGATTTTTGCCTGTTATAATTCGGTGACTATTTCATATATCCTTTTTAAAAAAAGGTTTTCTTTTAGAACTTCACTCTTGCTTTGTCAAAAAAAATGTATTACAGAAACTCTGGTTAGATTTTGAAAGATAACGGCTAAAAAGACATACTTAAACATTTTCCAATTCTGGTTGATAGTTATATGGACAATTTCATACATAAAATAAAAAAACACAAAAAAAGTCATAGCAGAAAATAAAGTTGGCTAATTAACATTCCTGATGAAAGATATATTTGAAACCCAGAGTTACAACAGAATGCTAACAATTAAAAATAGTTTTCCCTTTGACTATGTTCCTTCAATTTTCAATTAGGCTTAAAAAAGATTAAGAATTGTGAAAGAATGAAGGAAAAGAATAGCTGTATCTATACAAACTTGAGATATTCAATGATAGATAAGCAGCTACTTTCAAGGAAATGCAATATCAAAACTTTAAAATTAGGATAAGGATTCTGGGTCAAGCGGGGGCATAGGGTGGTAAAAGAGTATATGGGAACTTTCTACTTTTCAGGCAATTTTTCTGGAAAGTTAAAATTGCTCCCTAAAGGTTATTAATTTTTTAAATGATTGAAGAATAAAATGAAATAAAATAATGCAACAGTAATAAAAAAAGAAATGTGCTACATAGAAGTATAAAAAAAGAAAAAAAGTTAAAAGTAAGGTTGTGGATGGGAATAAAGATGGCAGGTTTATTCAGGATTAGATATCATTTTTTAGTTAAAATCTAGCCTATATATAGACTATCTGCTCTATCTGAAGTAAGTATAATTTCAAAAAAATTACAGCAATTTGACTTTCACATTTCATACTTTCTCTTGGAATTTTAATATAATTATATTTTTCAATATTACTTTAAAGCTATAAATTAAAAATATATATCAATAAATATCTCTCATATGTGCTCAATTCCAAGTGCTAAGGTAGCAACTAATAATCAGGAAAATTTATCCTGATAAAAGATAAACTGTGTTTTGAGAGATGGTTATAGGTGGGCAAACACCACCACAAGAGAGTTTAGAAAATATCACAACTTGGAATTTCTGTTAATGCTTTAGACACTCTTCCAAATAATAAATGATATATTAAGTTTTGAAATCCTATAAGACTATAAAAACCTTTCGACAAATGTAATTGGTATAATCTACCTGACAAAGAAGCACAGTATCTCAGATGGAAGCTGTGTTTGTGTCATATTTCAACAGGTTCAATTAGATTGCCTTGGTAGGAACAGCTGTACAATAAATCATACAGATCAAACACAGCATCTTACTATCACAAAAGAAAAAGCTGTACAAGGCAAATATTCCTTTGTGTGGGCTAAAATGGGCACTTACATAATGCGTCAACACACAGGAAGTCCAAGAGCTCATATCACCTGGTTTACTCATAATGTTTCTATTAACATGAATATATAGAAGGTAAGTAATACTGATTCAACCATACCTTTGTCCTTCCTGTAGCAGCTGAAAATCAGGATGCCTATGACAAAACACAGCAATAGAAAATTGAAGGCAACTGATATGTCAAATATTTTCAAGTGTCTGTTATATTGGATAGAAAATATAACTAAAAGGAAATAGTACAAAGTTTTTTTAAGAAAAAATTGGAGAATGAAGTATTATGAAACTGATCTGTAAGAAATCTGGATTAATCTCTCTTTTCCAAAATTTATTCATACTTTAGGATTAAGTTCAATTTCCATGAGCCCCATAAATTCCCTGAATAAACCCAACTAAAGTAACTCACTTCCTTCTGTAAATTCCAGAGTCAGTATTATCCACTCAGTCAATACCTATTAATCAGGTACTCCTCTATGACTTAATACTAGAATTATTATCTACATGTCTTACTTCTCATATGCTTAGGTGTGCTTTCTTAACTAAACTACAAGCTCCTTGAGGGCAGAGATTATGTATGATAATGCTCATCTATTTTCTTTTTACACTCAATTTTTGCTCTAATTTCTGAGAAAGAAGTTGTATTACAGTATAGATATGAACTATGGTAGATAATGTGATTTAATTTAATTCTAGGAACAATTTTGCTATGCAATACCAGAAATCATATTTGGCTGGGCATCATGGATATTTAAAAAGGGGAGGAAAAGCTCTTAGAAAGCCAATATAAAAAGGAGCAAATATAATAGTGACTCCAAAAGGACAGGAAAACTCTGTAAAATACTTCTGAAGTGATTCAGAAAAAGTGCCTTTTCAAAATTACAAAACAGATTAAATAAAAGTAAATATACAAGAACAAAAAAAAAAATGGAGTGATATTCCATGTTTGTCAATAGAAAGACTCAATGTTGTCAAGATTGTCAGTTCTTTTCAACTTGGTCTGCAGACACAATGCAATCCCAATCAAAATGCAAAACACTCTGAATAGCTAACACTACATTGAAGGAGAACAAATTGGAGGACTGACACGACCTGACTTAAGACATACTTTAAAGCTACAGTAATAAAGATAGTGTGGTAGTGGCCAAAGACAAGACAAATAGGTCATTGGAATAGAACAGAAAACTCAGAAAGAGACCCACATGAATATAGTTGATTGATCTTTGACAAAGAAGCAAAAGCAATACAAAGGAGAAGACCATCTTTTCAAGATGTCCAAGACCATGGTATTGGAAAAAGTGGGCAACTACAAAAAAGTGAATCAAGACAAAGACTGGACACCCAACTGACACAAAAACTAACTCAAAACAGATCACAGACCTAAATATAAAACACAAAGCTATAAAACTCCTACAAGATAACCCGAGAAAACCTAGATGACTTTTTACATTGGACACCAAAAACATAATCCATGAAAGAAAAAATTGATAAGCCCATTTTCATTTAATCAAAAATTTCTGCTTTGTGAAAGATACTGTTAAGAGAACAAAAAGAAAACCAAAGATTAGGAGAAAATATTTGCAAAATATGAAATAACTGTTAAAACTCAAGAATAAGAAAACAACTCAATAAAAATGAGTGAGAGATTTTAACAGACACCTCACCAAAGAAGATATAAGGATGGCAAATAAGCCTATGAAAAGATGCTGTACATCATACACCATCAGCAAAATACAAGTTAAAACAATAATGAGATACCACTACACATTTATTAGAACAGCTAAAAACCAGAAGACTGACAATATCACATGGTGATGAGCATTTGGAGCAAGCGAATTCTTATTCATTGCTGGTGGGAATGCAAAATTGTACAGTCATTGTGAAATACAGTTTGGTGATTTCTTTAAAAAACTAAACATACTCTAACCGTACAATCCTTAACTCTTGTTCCTTGGTATTTACCCAAAGGAGGTAAACAAAAGCTGCACATGGATGTTTATTGCAGCTCTATTCATATCTGCCAAAAATTCAGAAACAACCAAGATGTCCTTCAGTAAGTAAATGGTTAAATTGTAGTAAATTTAGAGGACAGAATACTATTAAGCACTAATAAGAAATGAGCCACCATCAAGCTAAGAAAAGACATGGAAGAAACTTAAATGCATATTAGTAAGTGCAATAAGCCAGGCTAAAAAGGCTACATACTGTATAATTCCAACTATATGACATTCTGTGAAAGATAAAACTGTGGGAGATAGTAAAAAGATCAGGGGTTATGGCAGATGGGAGATGAATAAGTGGCACACACAGGATTTTTAGGACTATAAAACTACGCTGTATGATACTGTCATTATGGATACAAGTATCTGTATTCGTCCAGTCACAGAATATATAAAGCTTAGAGTGAACCCTAATGTAAACCACAGGCTTTGGGTGACAACGATGTGTCAATATGGGCCCATCAATGGAAACAAATGTACAATTTTGGTGGGGGATGCTGGTATGGGGGAGGTTATACATGAATGGGGGTCGGAGGTATATGGGAATCTCTGTACCTTCTGCATTTTGCTATGATGCTAACAACTGCTCTAAAGAATAAAGTCTACCTATAGAAAAAATAAGTAAACATAAGAAACTAGGTGTACATGAAAGAAAAGATAAGGCCTTGAGTATTAATCCCATTTAAAGGACAAAGGAGGGTTGCAATTAAAAAAAGTCATGTTAGGGGCACCTGGGTGGCTCAGGTCATGATCCCGGAGTCCTGGGATCGAGCCCCACATCGGGCTCCCTGCTCAGCGGGAAGCCTGCTTCTCCCTCTCTTACTCCCCCTGCTTGTGTTCTCTCTAGTTGTGTTTCTCTCTGTCAATAAATAAATAAAATCTTAAAAAAAAATTTAAATGGACAGATGGAATAAGAGGTCATTTGAGTTATGACACTGAAAGGCTGCCAATCAAAAAATGTCAGAGTTGCAAGTATTTTTCTATGTAATTAGACATCACAACATCAACCATATAATACTATCTAGATAATCCATTCATCTTTGGACAGTCTTAAGCATAAGAGGCACTTGCAGGCAATGGGCTCTCCTACCAATCCTCTCCCTAGGTTATGGGAGGCACTGCTAGATAGATCAAGGCATTCTTTCCCATTAAATTCCTTCTCAGTACCACACATCAGGAGGCATAAGGGATGAAATGAGTATTTGCCATCCCTCCTTTAGAGAATTCCCCTGTAGTTCAGGAATTCCCCAAGACCAATCATGAAAAATTTAGAAGGAAAGGCAAAATAAGGCAATGGGCAGTGAGCTGCCTGAGAGTAAAAATGTAATCTATTTTTGTTTCTTCCTTGGTCCTTCAGCCAGTTGAGGCATAACCTTTCCCAATCACTCAAATTATCCTGTTTACCTTACTTCCTCCCACTCACTAAAACTCTAGTCATAGACGTTATCTCAGTTTGGTGTTCCTCAAAGCAAAGGATGCTTCTTGGATGGTCACTAGCCTTGACTGCTCCAGGGGTTATTTATAACTCCCATTAAGAGCTTTTTGGGCTGAAATAATATGCTAACTTTCACAACAGAGAGTTTTATTGCCTGCTGACTACATCGTTCCACTTCTACTTTAGTTCTCTCATTTTTCCTACCCCGCATCCCTACCCAAGTCTTCCTAGCTAAAATTGTCAAGGTTCAGTACCTTGCAGCTGTCTGGCATTTGGTCCTAC
Source organism: Spilogale gracilis (assembly GCA_004023965.1). Taxonomy (NCBI): domain Eukaryota; kingdom Metazoa; phylum Chordata; class Mammalia; order Carnivora; family Mephitidae; genus Spilogale; species Spilogale gracilis. Next base: position 10,199 of record PITA01020910.1, on the reverse strand, counting down.
ACTGGGATATGAGTATCACTATAGAGAAGAAAGTATGTGTAGCCAGTGATTCTCAATTGGATTCGTATACTCATAGCTAACCTGCAAAAGCAGAGTATATTCCATCATTTCTTGAAATATAAAATTCTGAACTATTATATGTATGAATTATGCTGGGTATACTAAGGAATATAAAGAATAGATTCTTATTCTTAAGGATGTTATTACAGTTTAGTAGGAGAAAAATGGCTGTTCTAGGAGCTTTACAAAGTTAATCCTCATAAGAATGAGTAGTTACTACTATTATCCTCACGTACAGATAAAAAGACTTGAGTAATAAAAGAACTAGTAATTAGTGCAAAGTCATGTAGCTGTAATGGTAAAGCCAGGAATCAAACCAAGACTGTAGGGCTCTTACCTACATTTTGCATCATATAATTCAAGAGACTATGTGACAAATATGATGAGATATACATGAGCTGCTACAAGAAATGAAAGAAGAAATAAAAACTTCTTGTTGAGCAAATGAAAAAAGCCTTGGATTCAGCTGGCTCTATAAATATTTGATACAGTTTGTATTTTTTTTTTTAAGATTTTATTTATTTGACAGAGGGAAACACAGCGAGAGGGAACACAAGCAAGGGGAGTGAGAGAGGGAGAAGCAGGCTTCCCGCCCTGCAGGGAGCCCGATGTGGGGCTCAATCCCGGGTCTCCAGGATCATGACCCGAGCCGAAGGCAGTCACTTAACCAACTGAGCCACCCAGGAGACCCTACAGTTTGTATTATAAAAGCTAATCTGTGGCTCTGATGTTTTACTCCACAAACCTCCCCACTCTTTTTTTCTTTCCTTTCTTCTTTTATGATGCTCTTATACTTAAATCTGTCTTTACAAAAAACAAACCTTTCCTTCAATCACGCAGCCCCCCCCCCCCATTTTTCATTTTAAGCTTTCTTTGAAGTCTGCACTGGTTTTCAATTCCACATCTTCTGTTCAGTCATCAACCCTCTGCCTCCTGGAATCTGCATGCATTACTCTACTGGCATGACTCTTGCTACCGCCACCAATTACCATAGAAATGCTAAATCTAACGGATATTTTTCAGGATCCCTCCCACCACCCTTTTTAAAGTAAAAGAAAAATAATCATTATGAAAGGAGAGCTTGAAAGAGGAAGAAAACAGGAATAAATCATGAAGCCTCAGTAAGAAGAGAAAAGAATCAGGAACACAGAAAATACTGTATTAGCAATGAGGCAGAGAAATGAGAAAGCATAAGAATATAGCGCTGAAGGAGATTTTGCCCAATGCACTCAATCCTTTTAGTTAAGCAGTAGGTCAAATTATCTGTGAGTTGGGGATCAGAGTCAAAGTTTAAGAAGAGAACGTCTGAATGTATCAGTCAATAAGAAACAAACAAAAAAACCATGGGAACACACAACTGAGACTAAACAGAATAAACTGGAACCAGGCCAGAGGAATGCAGAGACAGCAGGCTTTGGTACCAGACAGATCTGGGTTTAAATCCCAACTCTGTATATATGAGCCAAGTGTTCCTCAGTGAGTCACTAAACTTCTGTGAGCCTCAGTTCCATCATCCACGAAATGGGTAACAATATTTCCAAGGGATCTTCTAAAGATGAATTAAATGAGACAGTTTATCTAAAGCATTAAAGCACTAAAGGAGACAGCTTACTTAAGCACATGAAAACTTTACTCAACAGAACACAGAAAAAAAGGATGACTGAAGCTTGGGAAAGTAGGCATGGTAGAAGATTAAGGGAGAAAGAATCTGAGATTGTTTGAAAGGACAACTGTAACTGCTGACTGCAGCTCAAGAAAGCTAATTTAATGAGGGTCTAGCCAACCTGGAACAGAGCTAAGGTAGAGACTGGAGGTCAAAACGAGGTCACAAAGCACACTCAAGAGTGATAGCTGTAGATGAGATAGAGGTTGTGGTGAGAAACGGGAAGCTCTTATTTCAAGATCTTGGAGGCAGAATAGCCCATATAAGAATAGGTCTAAGTATGGCTGAATGAAGGGGTAATCAAAATGTAAGCATTCTAAATCATGAATACAATTTAAGATAGTTTTATGAGAACTATCCAGCTATACAATGACATTTTTTGAGGAAAAACACTAAGAATGAAAAGAAAACTCAATCTCTAAAGGCAAGGGGGAAAATCAGAATATACTAAGTGCCTACCAAATGGTAGGTGGGGTTTTTTTGTGGTATAATACACATTACATAAAATTTACCATTTAAATCATTTTTAATTACAGTTCAGTGTCATTAAGTACATTCATACTTTTGAACAATTATCACTACCATCCATCCCTGGGGCTTTTTCATCTTCCCATACTTCCTGCTAACTGCTTTTTACATTACTTCATTAATCTCCACATAACTTATGACTGTATTTTTACACATGAGGAATCTGAAGCTTTGAGAAGTTAACTAATTAACTAGTAAATCTAGGATTCGAATTTGGGTCTTTCAAAGTCCATCCTCTTTCTACAACATGCTGCCCCTAACTGAACTCAGAAAATAGACTCAAAGTTGTGAGGGTACCACCTTTGCTTAACCTCTCTCAGAGGAACTCAATATACTTCACAAACTACTATTTTCCTCTCCTTTGTTCCGTTTTTCTGACTTCAGGTAAAGAGAACTATATGGAGCATCATTTCTAGATACCTGATGAGCAGCCTTAATCATCTCCCTGATTCCCAGTCTATAAAATGGAGAATGATACATGACATTAAAGGAAATTAGATTTGAGTTTAATGAGGTAGTAAAAGAAAGGTTCAATATAAAACTTCAGTTTGTTTTGCTATAGAGCTTTAGAAACAATGAGGCACCCTGTTGCTTTCTTTTTTATCCTTAGATGAATGAAATTCAAGTTTTTAGTGAAAAGCGCCATCTCTCCTTGCTCTGTTATCTTTCATTCCCTTCAAATGGAATGTTGCCCCAGAGACAATTCTCAATCTAACTCACATGAGCTGAACTTAAAAAACAAAAATAATCATGTTAAAGAATACGTTCAAACTAATTCTTCACAAACATTTCATAGCATTTTCACGGAAGTATAAATTAGGTGGCTAACTGTAACTTTAGGAAAAGAAATCTAAAATTAGAAATAACTTGTGCCAAAAAAACCTGTGAATGTATGCATATAGATGTGTATGTTTGTGCTAGTCAGAATATGTGTATTAAGGGGTGCCTGAGTGGCTCAGTTGGTTAAGCGACTGCCTTCGGCTCAGGTCATGGTCCTGGAGACCCAGGATCGAGCCCCACATCGGGCTCCCTGCTCAGCAGGAAGCCTGCTTCTCCCTCTCTCACCCCCCCGCTTGTGTTCCCTCTCTGGCTGTGTTTCTCTCTGTCAAATAAATAAATAAAATCTTAAAAAAAAAATACTTATTAAAAAAAAAGAAAAAAGAATATGTGTATTAAACATAAACAACAGAAGCAGCAGGCTACTATTCCCCCCTGTGGTGGAAATTTTCCAAATATAATCTGAGACATGTTAAAACTTCTTTCAGAAAGTTTTTGTTCTGTATACCAAGCAACAGAAGTGGCTGTTCAGGAAGAGGTTACAGAAGTTGTCCTGCAGAGGTTTTTGGCTTCCGCACCTCTGAGATTATGCTGTTTATTGCCAAGAAGCATGTGTGAAAATCCCCTACTCTGGGCCACATGATGGCGCTTTTAGCTCTGTCAGCATTAACCATTCACCCTAATTTTATTTTTCAATCCATAATTTGATTCTCAATGTTTGTCCTTCCTTCTTAGTTTTAACTCCTGATTTTTTAGGTTACAAAGAAACTTCCAAAACTTGTCAGAGCCTACAGATCAACAAAACAAGATTTCTAAATGTAACTATATGACTATCTAAATGAGCACACTGTCTCAGAGGAACACAAGTGTATGTGGTCTGTTTCTGGCCACCAAGTGGGTGAAAAATTTCTAACTCACAACATGAGAAGTATCATACTGCGTCATGACCCAGTCCATCTAGGCCAATGTTTTGTTTCTGACACGGCATCAGGAGACATTTTGTGAGAAGTACTGCTGTTTCTCCATGATATTAAAGATATACTCCAAATATTTTTTCATACCTTAATAATAAACATGAGGGAGTAAGGCCCCTTCTGACTCCAAAGTCTCAACAGAAGTATAGAGCTAGAATTCATGAATTTGTCTAAATCTTTAAGTCTTTCTACATATACCAATGAGGTAGTGAGCTTCCTATGATATAAAATAATACCTACGAAATGTTAAAGAGACACTATAGATTTTAGTATTTGGTATCTGGTGAGGAAATTTATATTAGCTTTCACAGCAATGTAAGAAAGACTGTATTGAGTCAAATTCAATATTCTGTTTCCAAAGAGTGTGCAAGATCATGGTGTCCCTGAAGATGTCAACTTCAAGTTGTTCTGGACATTCGATAAAATATTCCTGGTTTTTCTTCATAATTGAAAAACTCTGATACAATATTTTATCAACCTTCATCTTTACAGACTGTAGAGTTCAAATTATTTAAGTCAGTAACTTATTCTAAATACTTAAATGAGACAGACTTCCCTAAAGGTAGTATGACTTTCCCAGTCTTATGCTGATAATCTGAATTTTCATCACTTTTATAAGTAAGATATTTCCTATCTTGGAAACTTTCACTACAGTGGCAGTGACTGACTCAGAACTGTAAAACATTAGAACTAAAGGGAACTAAGAGATTAAATGCCACTTTCTACTTTGCAAATGAGGAAACTGAGGCTTAGTGTTGATAACAGACTTTCTAACAGTAACACAACTAAAAACCTAGGCTAGATACAACAAAACAGTACTCTTAAAACTGTGGATTAGAATCAGCCAATTTGGGCACCTGAGTGGCTCAGTTGGTTAAGCCTCTGCCTTCAGCTTAGGTCAAGATCCCAGGGTCCTGGGCTCGAGCCCAGCATCGAGCTCCCTGCTCTGTGGGGAGCCTGCTTCTCCCTCTCCTTTTGCTGCTCCTCACTGCTTGTGCTCTCTCTCTCTCTGTCAAATAAATAAAATCTTTAAAAAAAAAAAAAGAAAAAGAAAAAGAATAAACAATTAAGTGGGTTGCTACCAGCATTTTTAAAAAGAATAGAAAATATCAGAGATTTTTTGTGTTATAAGGATAAATGTCATTTCACAAAACTTTGTTTCAGTTATATGTATGTATTGGATCATAATGTAAAATATACTCATGGTGGTAAAAAACTTTGGGAGTCATTGCAATAAAATATTCAAGTCTTTGAGTGGATTTTAAAATTTGCTCTTATTTTTTAAAAATATAAAATTTATTTTTAATAATTATTAATAAAACAAAATAAATAAACAAAATGATTACATTATTATTTAATCATGATGGTGATGCAATTTATTATGATACTTTAAGCTACTAAAATATCTTTGCATTAAGGGGCGCCTGGGTAGCTCAGTTGGTTAAGCGACTGCCTTCAGCCCAGGTCATGATCCTGGAGACCCGGGATTGAGCCCCACATCGGGCTCCCTGCTCCACAGGGAAGCCTGCTTCTCCCTCTCTCACTCCCTCTGCTTGTGTTCCCTCTCTCACTGTGTTTCTCTCTGTCAAATAAATAAATAAAATCTTAAAAAAAAAAAAATCTTTGCATTAATACTAAATGCTGCCATGTAAAAGGAACAATTTTTCCCCTTTAAAAGAAGAGAGGATCTGAATGTTATACCCCATACCATTTGTGAACAGACTTTCTTTAAAAATCACATTTCTGTACAGCTTACATGTGCAACAGCCAGAAAGGCTTTTGAAAAGAACACTGAATTCTTATCATTAGAACACTTTAAAAATATCATTCTCTGAAGACACAGTGACCTCTAGTGGATTCATGAAATAAACTGACATAATGCTTACCCATAAGAATTTATAAATTATGAATGCAGATATAAAAGATACTAATAGGGCTATATATTGACAAGTATCATACATAAATAAGAGCTACAGTTATACTATGTACATTGTGACAACTGTTTATTTATAGATTATTCACTGGTTACTTCCAACCAACTAGAATACTGGCATTGTTCAGAACCTATCATTAGCTTAAGAAATAAATTTAATCTTTCTGAGGTCATTTGATAAATCTGTTGGGTTAAATTGTCTCTGAGGGCCTTTCAGCTCTTTAATTATGATCTTTTCTTCTTTAATTCGTCTTGTACACCAACGTCAGATCAAATTCTGTTCAAAAGCATTTGAAGGCTCCCCAATACTTGTCCCTATAAGAATAAATGTTTCACTTGTGTATTTGTTATGCCATTCCATTAACATTTTCATTTTAACTCACAGATTTGGTTTCATAAGTGTGCGTGTGCTCGTACAAGTGTGGGTAGATTGTCGTATACTAAGCACGTACTACACACACTGAATGTAAATTAAATTGATTTATTTAGATAAGGGAAACCAAGGCCATTTTCATCATTCTTTTTCAGTGAGGTAGGGGAGGGCATATAAAGTAGAATTTCAAGAATTACAAATATAAAGTGACAGAGCTTCATATTCTGGGAAAAAGTGGGTGTTCTGAACACAGAATAAGACTTTAGGAAAAAGAGGGAAGAACTGCTTTAAATTAGCCGAAGATAGTACTAATAATTATATCTGAAGAATATAAAGATGACAGGCTGGTTTGGTAAATGGTTTTGAAGCAGATATGAGGATGGGCTAAATTTAACAAGTAGAGATGATATCCCACTGGAAATAAAGTTAAGGATAATTTAAGGGCACAGGGGTTTTAACAGCTGAGGAACGGAATATGTAGCTGTCATAACACTAAGGAGGCAATGAGCAGCTCTGCTGAAAGAAATGTTACGGAAAAAAAAAAGCGATAGTGAAGAAGGTGCTCTTAGGTCCTCAGTCACCTTGAACAATACTACAATCCTTTATCTTCCAAATAAAAGACTGGTGGAGAAATAGTGAACAATTTAGCCTTCATTATGTGTAATTCACTTAACAAAGGCCATATGGTAGTGTGTTTTACACATTCAACCTTTTTTTGAGAGAGAGAGAGTGTGTGAATGAGGTAGGGGTGGGAGGGATGGGGGAGAGAGAGGGAGAGAGAACCTTAAGTAGACTCCATGCTGAGTAAAAAGCCCAGCGCGGCTCAGCTCTCAATCTCACAACCCTAAGATCAGACTTGAAATCTGAAATTTCAGACTGAGCTGAAATCAAGAATCAGATGCTTAACCAACTGAGCCACCCAGGCATCTCTTGACATATTCTAAACCATACAGCATTGGATCTGCCAGCAAAGGTGTCAGCCAACAAAGGGACTGTCCCTCAGTACAAATGATGCTAGTTCAAACTACAGTGGTTCAGTGGTTTCATATTACCTTGTGCATCAGATAAGACTTTAATAAGCTTTTTTTTTTTTTTTTTAGGCAACGATCTTTAGTTAACTTGGGTCTCATTACATTTAGGTCATTAAGTTTATTTAACATTGATACTCTTTTACCATGCCTTGTGCTGCAATACTCTCTATGAAACATGAGTTATTTGGGACATTATTTCATTTAAGCCTGTTTGAAACTGGACATTACAGTTCAATTACATAACGATTTTTGTTAGCTTTTCTGTATTATGGCATTTGGCCCTCAATAATAAATTTTCTCTCAAATTCAGCAATTAAAATGTCATAAATATTTAAAAATTCCCAACAGGCAAAACTCCAGGAATGTTCATATACTTTCTGTTAAAAATTATACTGGATTTCTTTAAATTCATAAAATATTGTACTAATTTTTTAATAAAGATTGAGTGAATTAGTAACATTAGTACATGGGTTTTTTGTTTTGTTTTTTAGTACATACAGTTTTCTAACAACAAAGTCAGGTCAGTTGCATCCTAAGATCTAGTATCTCCTGGAAAACTTTAACATTCTTACTCTAGGATTATTATACTATTAGGATTAATAGAAATAATTGGCAGAGCAGAAAGCAAAATTCAGGTTTTGTGATTAAAGCTAAAACAGCAGGGGCGCCTGGGTGGCTCAGTTAGTTAAGCGACTGCCTTCGGCTCAGGTCATGATCCCGGAGACCCGGGATCAAGCCCCACATTGAGCCCCACATTGAGCCCCACTTTGGGCTCCCTGCTCAGCGGGAAGCCTGCTTCTCCCTCTCTCGCTCCCCCTGCTTGTGTTCCCTCTCTGGCTGTGTTTCTCTCTGTCAAATAAATAAAATCTTCTAAAAAAAAAAAAAAAAAGCTAAAACAGCAAAGAAAGAATATTTATATTAATTAATTTTCTGATTTTAAGTGTAAAATCCATAATAACTATTCTTAAAATATAACCATTTCCCCACAATTAAAATATGTATAATGGTAACATTCTACAGAAAATTAGGACTATTCTCTACATATCTCAAAAAGTAATGTATCAACAAATGAATACATAATGATTGAAATTACCTTTCCTCTTCTCGAACCCATACTGGAGTTTTAGGAATTTGTGCTTCAAAATACTTAGATGCTTTATAACAAAAATTGCTGCAAAAACACTGAAAGAAACATTTTTAAATAAGCAAATTATTTTTACTTATTGTGCAACACAACTTGTGTACAGAAAACATAAAAATGTAGTTCAAAGAAAATAATGAAAACCCATGAATCCACCTCCCAAGATAAGAAATAATGTATAATATCTTTGAAGTTCTCCATGTGTCTGTCCAAGATAGTATTACTTTCCATATTCCCTAGAAGTAACCATTATCATAAATTCTGTGTTCCTCATTCCCTTGTTTTTCTCTAGTTTTGCTATCTATATACACATACCTACAAAAGATACCATTCAGTTTTGCCTAATTCTAAACTTTGTCTAATATAACTATATTGCTATGTTTTCTGGGTTTTTTGTTCCGTTATATTTTTCAGATTCATGTAGCTTGTATATTTACGCTTGATATTACACTCCACTGTGTAAGTGTATTACCTTTATTGTTTATGAATACTGAGCTATTTTTAACTTTACGGCTATCATTACAAAGTGCCTATAAACTTTAAGAATTTTTAAAATTTGGGCGCCTGGGTGGCTCAGTGGGTTAGGCCTCTGCCTTCAGCTCAGGTCATCATCTCAGGGTCCTGGGATCGAGGTCTGTATCGGGCTCTCTGCTCAGCAGGGAGCCTGCTTCCTCCTCTCTCTCTACCTGCCTCTCTGCCTGCTTATGATCTCCCTCTCTGTCAAATAAATAAATAAAATCTTTAAAAAAAAAAAAGAATTTTTAAAATTAAAAAAAAACTGTGGTAAAATACACAAAATTTGCCATCTTAACCATTTTTAAGTGTTATAGTTTAGTGGCACTAAATACCTTCTCACTGTAGTACAGTCGTCACTGTCATCCATCTCCAGAACAATTTTCATCTTGCAAATGAAATTCTATACTATTAAACAACTCCCCATTTCTGCCTCTTCAGACAATCACCATTCTACTTTTGTAACTATGAATACCATTCAGTTTTGTTATCTCATATAAGTCGTTATCTCGTTATCTCATATAAGTCGAATCATTTATATTTGTCCTTTTGTACAGGCTTATTTTACTAAGCATAATGTCTCAAAAGTACATAATATCTCAATATACATTCATGTTGTAGCATGTATCAGAATTTCCCTCCTTTAAAAGGATGAATATTCCATTCTATGTATGTGGCATATTTCATTAATCCAACTAGAACACTGATATACATACAAAGTTGTACAAACAGGCAAGAAGTTCAATATACACCAAAGAATAGAAAGGCTTGGCCATAAAAAAATGTGCGAACTTGACTTTATCAGATAATACCAATTTCTCAAAAAGGATGCAATTTTATTTAACCATTAGCACAAAGAATTCTAATACTTAACCAGTAGTACAAAAAGTGCCTAATATTGTCAGATTTTTATAATTTTGCTAATTTGGGGCTGTAAGAATGTAAAACAATGTGTTTTTATTTGCTATTTCCCTGATTACTGATATGGTTGAACATCTTTCCATATATTCATTATCAAGTTCCTTCTATAAAATTTTTCTAGGTGTATCTGGGTGGCTCAGTTAAGCATCTGACTCTAGATTTTGGCTCAGGTCATGCTCTTAGGGTTGTGAGATGGAGCCTCATGTTAGATTACACACTTGGCTTAAGATTCTTTCTCTCTATCCCACTGCCTGACCCCCAACCTGATTCACTCACTTAAAAAAA
>PITA01020909.1:0-33867 GCA_004023965.1 Spilogale gracilis | reverse complement strand
AGAGGCTAAATCATTGACATTACCATAACTTAAGGTATAGATGGAAGAAGGCATATGAGAAAGAAATGATAGGAGTAAGAAAAAAGCTAGAAGCAATTCATGGCACAAAATTGAAGAGTTGAAAAGTTGAAGATATAAGAAAATATTGAATATATGAAATGATCTAGAGAGGTCAATAAAAACAGAAAAAATAGTATAACAATTATAATGTCTTGGATGACTTGAACTGGAGCTATTTGTTGAGGAGGAACAGAAACCAGATAAACCAAGATAAAAAGAAATTTGAAAAAGGATATGGAGGTAGTGTGCATTGACTACATTCCAAGATGCATGGATTTATTTTATTTTATTTTATTTTATTTTATTTTATTTTATTTTATTTTATTTTATATTTTTTTAAGATTTTATTTATTTATTTCACAGAGAGAAACACAGCTAGAGAGAGAACACAAGCAGAGGGACTGAGAGAGGGAGAAGCAGGCTTTCCGCCAAGCAGAAAGCCCGATGTGGGGCTCGATCCCGGATCTCCAGCTCATGACCTGAGCTGAAGGCAGTCACTTAACCAACTGAGCCACCCAGGCAACCCCAAGATGCTTGGATTTAAAAGAAGTAATTGGGATTATAGCTAGAAGAGTAAGGAAGCTTTTCTTCTTGAACGAAGAGTGTTTAACATCGAAGTGTTGCATGGGATGGAAGAAAAGAACTGTGTATGAGGATTTACAGAGAGCAGTATTTTGGAGGAGGCTAAGAGTCAGGATCTAGAACACTGCTAGTGAGAAGTAGGTTGCTAAGGAGTATAAAAACAACCTAGAAAACAGCAAGAAATTAGGGATGGCTTCAGGTAAGTTTATAGGCACAGGACTGGGAAGTGGAGTGGTTAGCACCCTGCATGAAAGGGTATTAGAGAACAGAGTGGCGTTGGGACACAGCTTTGGGGAAGGGAGTTCATTAAAATTATGAACTCGGTATTGCACACAGCGTAGCAAACTGTGCATAGAAATTTTAAAAAATTGCTGCTGAGTGGTGATTAGGATCCAGCTGACATTGGCAAATTTTAGTATGTGATGGCTCCAGGACATATGGTTTTCTGGTTTTGTTTAGTAGCCTTCAAGACTTAAAGTGCTAAGCAGTGAGGAGAGATGAGGGGAATTAAAAATATAGAAGTAAAACAAAGTAGTAAAAATTACTGCTCCATTTTCTTTTGCTTTTCATAACTATAAAATAGGTTGTGGTCATAGGTTTGAATAATTTAATAAAAATAACAAGAATAACTTTTAGTAAGAGTTTATTGGGCTATGCCCTTTGTAATTTTAGGCTTGCAGTGGGTATGACAATACTCCTGATGCTATTGATTCTAAAATTCCCTTCTTTTTTTTAAAGATTTTATTTATTTATTTGACAGAGAGAAACACAGTGAGAGAGGGAACAGGAGCAGGGGGAGTGAGAGAGGGAGAAGAAGGCTTCCCGCCCAGCAGGGAGCCTGATGTGGGGCTAGGCTGGATCCCGTGTCTCCAGGATCATAACTTGAGCCGAAGGCAGTCACTTAACCTCAGTTGCCCCTAAAATTCCTTTTCTATATGATCCCTATGCTGCTAAAGTCTGAGCCATTCTATTACTGATCCATCTTCTGCAAGGTAGACTGTGCTTGCAGGGTATGTTCCCACAGGTCTAGATGGTGGCTGAGAGTGGCTGAATACTGGCTGAATTAGGAGATGGGGTTGAGTAAATAGAACCTGGATGTTGGGGCTGGGGTGCCCACACCTATGCACATGCTCTTTGGGCCTTTCCTAGTAAAGAGATAGATAAAGATGTGGGGAAAACTGTGGGGCAGGTCATGGGGTCAGGGGCCCAAATTTGTACTCTTGTGCCAAATGCCAAAAAAAAGAAAAAGGAAAAAAAAAGATAAGGTTTCTTCTTATTTGCTGAGTTAGAGTTTATCCCAGAGAGCTAGGCACCACAGCTTCCGTTCTCATCCAATACATGACACCATGCTTTAATACTGTCACAATGAGCTAGAATTTGTGTTGTTTTTATTTTGGAGACACTGATCACATCCTAATGGTAATATGAAGCAAACTAATGGAACAAAGCATAACATCCAGAAAAGTTTTAGTAGGGTCATGAGGGATACTCGAGGAAACAAGAAACATATTTACAGAACAGAAGAGAAAATATTCTATCGTATATCTGGCCTCATTTGTACTTCATGGGAATTCAGATTTGTCTATGTGAACCTGGTGTGGTATTAGGATTGGTTGATTTATACTCAACAATTTGCATTACTTGGTTGTGCATGTGTTTCAGATGATTAGGAAGAAAGAAGTATGATTGCCTGGGGAGAAGAACAGAAATAATTTGTGTAATAAACCAGATGTGATGGCATGGCAAATCCTAGTCAGCCTTCGGGACAGTGGACAAATATTTGATGCCCCTAGGAAGAGAGTTTAATAATTATTCCTTCTGAAGACCAACTTTAACAGAGAATTATTGAATTCTTGTCTATATGCCCTGAAAGACATCCCTACACTAGTGAAAAGCATTATGTTGAAAGGATAGAAATTTTTTTAATATAGATTTGTCCTTATTGCTACTATTATGATCATTATTAACTTATTTGGTGATTTTGCTGGTTCAGAATGCAGAAGGAAGTCATTGTTACTGAGAGGTGACAGTGAGGGACTTGGCAAACTAAGGAAAGTAGTCAAAAACCTCTAGAACATGGAGGTGAACAAACAAGCATGGAGGAGTGCTTGAAAACATGTCACCTGTGTCCTGAAGACATCCCAAATGCATGAAGTGAACGGATGGGAGACCTCCTGCTTTATAAATGGGAGCTCAAAAGCCAGTAGTGGTTTGTTAGTTAGTTGTTAGTTAGTTATGAATGAGTGTGAAAGCAGGAAGGGGCAGAAGGAGAATCCACTAGATGCCACCCAGGTGCCCCCTTACTGCTGTTTATGTGACTTCACTATCACAGAAGAAGAAATATGTCTGTTTTACAGGTGAGGGACTGGATCTACTCTGTGTAGCTCCAGAATACAGGGCTGAACCAAATCATGGATATTCTAAAAGGTGCATTTTGGTAAAAATGGTATTTTATTTTCTAAATATTAGAGCTATTGAAAGAAAGTCATTAATATAAAGTAAATCATGCAAAGGCAGGAAAGTTACTTGGCAAGAGATTTTATACAGGGGAGTCAAATGAAAACACAGAATAAATATTAATGCTTTTTTTAAAAACACTTTGATATTAATGGTAAGGAGTTTTAAGCTCTATGATCTTAATACATTCACATTCAAAAAGAGAATGAGAAGAAGGTGGACATAGGAATTCTGGGGATATAAGCAAACTTGAGTGGACATATTTTAATGATTCAATTTGATAGAAATTTGTGAAAGTGCTCATTTAAAGCTTTTTTTTTTTAATGTTAGCTCTCTCAGGAACATCAGGAAAAGAACTACTGCTGTATTTCTGGCACATTTTGTTCCTTATTTGGAAGGACGCCAGTCTCTATTAATATACTATCTTCCTTCATAAATCCCAATATTCAAGAGAGTACAAAGACAGCATATTATCCTTTTAGGAAATACACAAACTCCTGAGTTATATGTTCATACACACCAAGTACAAAATAGTTGAACTTTCATAAGGAAACCTTGTGTTTTTTCCATGGAGTGATGGTAAATGGTGGTGTATGAATGTTTACACATCATATGTATATAAGGGGTTAATATTTGAAGAGGTAGCTGGTCTTAACAAGGGATTTCTCTAATGAAAGCATGTCTGTCTAATAGCAAGGTTGGCATTTAACTTTTTCTTTTAAGAGTTTCATTTGTTTTCCTAGTTGCTTTTTCTGATTTGGTCTCTTATAAGTCTGTGTATGTGTCCTTACCTGTGTATACACAGGCTGATATAGGTGTGAATATGTGTGCATGGACAGGATTGGAACAGAGTAAAGTGAAAAAAAATGTTCCCATTCTCTGTGATGAGGCATTCGGTCTGGTGCCCAGAGAACCTATTAAAGTTGATAGGTTTCTTTTCTAGAATAAAAGATAAAACTACTAAGAATGAAATATTTTTATTTGAAAATAAGAGCTTGCTTCTCACTATATATGTAGATTGTAAATCAACTTCTTTCTTTTCTGATGTTCTCCTTAACCCATGCCTTTACCTTTATTATAAAAGAGGGAAAAAATTAAAATGTGTGATTATTTCCAAAACCAATTTTTTTTCTAATATCAAAGACTTACAATTCAAAGAAGTATGTAGAAATTATTCTGTCCTTTTCATAATTATCCAAGTGGCATTAGACAAAAATGTAAGGCTTTTCTTCATAAGGGAAATTATGTTCTATTTTATTCCAGGATTTCATGGAAAGCTTTGCATGTATGAGTCAGCTCCTCAAAGCAAATCTCATTTACAATTCATGACATCTTTTCATCCCAATTATTTAGTTTCATTTCCTTTGCATTTTAGTTCTTTTAACTTTCAGACTCACATTCATTTAGCCAAAATTGCTATAAATCTTATTCTCCTCTTGCCGAAAATCCACCACATACATGAGAAGACTTGATAAACTTTTTGTCTCTTGTGAAGCTGTAAAACTCAACTACTGGTCTATCAAAGAGGGAATGCAGCAAACAATTTTGTATAGTATTTGTGCCTTATGTCATTGGTATTTGAGTTAATTTTCACAATTGTTACTTCAAATTGTTATGTCAACAATCTGACAATTTGAATATTTACAATCCTATTTTATTTCCTATAAAAATGTCTGGGGAGTTATTCTATTTCTCTATTTTGTATCGTTAGGTATTACTTTTCCTTCTTTATGGCATTGATTTTGAATTACTACATACATTTCCACCCTCCATTGGAACAGGAGGAACAAATCAGTTTTAATATTGTTAGGTTTTTAACATTGTGTTTTTATAAGACTCTATTTATTTATTCTTGTATTTAAAATTTTTTGTGTTTAGTTTTTCTTTAAAATAGTTTAAGCTTCATGAGAAGTTGCACAAATAGTAGAGAAATTTCCCAGGTACCCTTCATGCAACTGTCCCCAGTGAGAACATCTTACATAAACACAGTACATTGTAAGAAACCAGGGATTTTAACATTGATACACTACTATTACCTGGGGACAGATCTTACATGGATTTTACCAGTTTCAAAATGCTCTCAAACATTTTTGATGTATAGTTTTATGAAAATTTATCATATCTAGATTTGATAAACAATCCCCACACTGAGGGTACAGAACTTTTCCATCACCACAAAGAAATTCCCTCATGTTCCCTCTTCATAATCATACCTGTTCCCCAGCTTCTGACAGAATGGGTAAAAGGGAGAGGGAGATAAAAGCCTGTATTTAAAAGGCAACCATGTATATGTGTAAAAAACTAACATGGCAGGGCGCCTGGGTGGCTCAGTTGGTTAAGCGACTGCCTTTGGCTCAGGTCATGATCCTGGAGACTCGGGATCGAGCCCCACATCAGGCTCCCTGCTCCGTGGGAAGCCTGCTTCTCCCTCTCTCACTCCCCCTGCTTGTGTTCCCTCTCTAGCTGTGCTTCTCTCTGTCAAATAAATAAAATCTTAAAAAAAAAAAAAAAAAAAACCAAAAAACTAACATGGCTGTTATTTGCCTCTTAGATCATAAATAAGCTCTGCTTATGTATGTATTCTCCTTTCCTTCCAGCCATTCTAATGTGTCCCTCGGCCTTTTTAATCAGACCAACAGTTTATATTCCTGTGCGCACAAAGGAAGTCTCTCCTTCCCTGGAGAATTGCCTGATTCCCTCCTGTTCAGTTATAAACTTACTTAAGTTCCTAACCTGTCACCACAACCTCTTCTTCCAATTCCCTTGTTCAACAATTGCACAGGGTTATTCTTTGATTTAGAAAAGCTATCCTCTTGAGGCACCTGGGTGGCTCAGGCAGTTAAGCATCCACATTTGGCTCAAGTCATGATTCCAGAGTCCTTGTAGGGTTTCCTGATCAGTGGGGAGTCTTCGTCTCCCTTTTCCTTTGCCCCTCCCCCTGCTTGTGCACACTCCCTCCCCTCTCTCTCACATAACTAAAATCTTAAAAAAAAAAGGCTATCCTCTCCAATGACCCTTCTGTTTTGTCCCAATAAAACCTCTTTTCATGTATTCACTTCCCTCTTTATACAGAGGAGAGGTAATTGCTCATGATATCAATAAAATTCTTTTAATACTTTATTTCCCTTTACAAACCCGTTTGCAAAAAGTCTGCCATTTATTTCCTGTGCTCTTGCCATTGACCTGCCAAGCATAGCTGGAGAAACTTGCAAAGTGGCAGATCTAGAGCACTCTAAATTTATAATTGCCGACCTCAAATTCACTTCTTGTCAATCTTTTCATTTTCTGATAAAATTTCCCAGTTGTTTGAAGAATGTAAACTTCAAACTACTACTGCTCTCTTCTCATCTCCAATTCCTCCTTCACCACGTCTTATCCTCCAGTAACAAACAAAGTATAAGGTACCACTCTGGAGCCTTCTCCTCTTTCATTTCCAGACCTCCGGACTTGCCTGCTTTTCTTATTTAAATGCCCTGCTTGTTAATATCTCCTCTTGGATGTTCCATAGACATCCCTCCAATCCCCGCCAGAATGCTCAAGATAAATCTTGTGATCAAACATAGCTCCCTTCATTGAGACCTCCTTTAGTTTCCCCACTCAGATGAAAACCTCAATGTCCATCTGAAACACTGATATCGTCTTTGACTTCTTCCTCTTTCTGACCCCAATCATCAATTCATAACTAAGTCTTGTAGATTTAAGTATTTAAAATATCATCACTATTATCTATGCTGTATATTACAGGTTTCACAAGTGCAGAAAATACAAGGGCATCTTTTTCTTTTGCATTACAGAGCACTCATTATCCCTATATATATTAATTAGCTACACATTTCTACAAATTATCTGTTTTCTTCCTAAATTACTTCTTAAATTTCTCCTGCACCATCTAAAATGTATATTTACATAGGTAGTACTCAGTATTCTTGAGTTGGCCTAAAATATATAATTAATAAGATGTTAATGTGTTTATCATAATTATGAGTTTCTAGTGGATATGATGCTTCTTTGCTATTTGTGATACAACAAAAATGTATGACTTTGAATTTAAATAACCATATCAAACCACCCTTGATTTTCACTTGTGTCACTAATACATACCAGAGATAATATTTAGGACTGGAAAAATGTGGCTACTTACTTGAGACTTTGTCATTTATTTCAACATGCTTTAGGTATTTTTTATCTTCTTGATATTGCATAAATATATTATCTCGAATCTCAGCAGGTAAAGCACATTGTAAATTAAGGAGATTTTTTTTTTCAAATCAGTAATTAGTTCAGAATAAATCTTGACTTTAGAAGAATATATGGATTTAGTTCAAAGCAAAAGGGATTTTAGAAACTGTCTTCTTTTCTACTTTCACAGGAAATATTAGCAAAGCAAATGGAATGCCACATTTATATTTGAGTTTATTATAGATGTAGGTATGTGAAGCGTTTTCTAATTTAAATATCAAAATGAAGACTTTGGAGTAATGGGAATGCCATTGAAATACTTATAAGTAATAAAAATATATTTTCTACAAAATAATATAAACACACTTAGGCCATCTGGAAATTATTTGTGAGGGTAGGAAAGAAAGTATTTCCAACACTCTACCACAGTGATCTGTACTTCTGCATACACTTCTGTTTGTCTTTTTACTAGGAAAATATTATACATTAATTTAATCATAATCTTTATGTAATTTTGCACACTGTTCTTATATATTTTCTTTTTATTTCCTATAACATAAAATTATCATTCATAATATACCTTATATTTTATTACAATTACATAATTTATGGATAATTTCTGAGTGCATTTAGTGTCTCACAAATGACCTAGTTGAACACATGGTTTGAAGTGACCATTAAAAAATTCAATTTTATAAATTTTTTCTATGGAAAAATAGTGGGTCATCAATTTTAACATACAGTTTCCATATTATAAAGGGGATTATATTCCTAACGTGTCATCACAGCAATAAAAACAAGTAGAAATATTAAGCCCCCAAATGTTTATTTTAATGTGATTAATGACTTGATAGAATGCTAACGTTATAATGAATGATATCAATATGGGTCTGTTTTTGTATTTCCGTCTCCTTAAGAAATGCATTACAGAGTCTTACAAATACTCTTTATGATTTACCTTCTAACTTGTTACTTAGACATGATCAAGAGTGAAGTAAAAGTACTTCCTTTAAAAGATGAACAGTAGTTGGCTTAGTCCTTACCACTATATTCTATTGCAAAAAGAATTTAGAAAAGAAAGATTATTTGTATATTTCCCTCTTTTTGTTTCATGTACCTTTTCAAGAATATATAGGGAATAACAAAGTATAATGACAAAATTTATTTCAATATTCTCTAGTGTAGGCTTGATCCAATTTCATACAAAATCTGTTTTTCAGCCCTTTTTTTCCAGCTTTATTGATTATACAATTGACAAAATTGTAAGATACTTAAAGTATACAATGTGATGATTTGAACTATATATACACTGAAAGATTTTTTTCCTATGAAGTTAATTAACACATTTATGATCTCATATATTTACTTTTCTTTGGTAAAAATATTTAAGTTCTACTCTCAGAATACATCAGATATACAGTATTATCAACTATAATCACCATGCTTTACATTAGATTCTTAGACCTTCTTTACGTTGTAACTGAAAGTTTATACCCCTTCAGCAACCTATTCCTATTCCTCCTAAACCACCAGCCCCTGGCAACTAAATTTCTATGAGTTTAGTTTCTATGAGTTTAATTTCTTTTGGACTATATGTAAATGATACAGCGTAGTATTTCTTTCTTGTTCTGACTTATTTTACTTAACATAATGTGCTCGAAACTCACCCATGTTGCTGCAAATGACAGTTTCTTTTTTAAGGCTGAATAACATTCAATAATGTGTGTGTCAAAATCATATGCATATATCACATTTTCTTGGTCCATTCACTTGTTGACAGATGCTTAAGTTGCTTGCATATGTTGGCTATTGTCAATAATGCTGGGATGAGTATGGAAGTAGGTAATGGTTTGTGTCTCCTTTAGGTGTACCCAGAAGTGGAATTGCTGGATCTTATTGTTGTTACACTAATTTGAGGAACCTCTAAACTTAAATCCATAGTAACTACAATAGTCTGTATCCCGCCTCCCCAACAGTGTACAAGCATTCTCTTTCTCCACATTATTACCAGTACTTTTACCTTTTTTATAATATCCATTAACAGATCTAAAAGTATATCTCATTGCAGTTTTGATTTGCATTTCCCTGATGATTAGTGATAATGAGCACATTTTCATGTACCTGTCAGTCATTTGTATGTCATCTTTGGAAAAACGTTTATTGATGTCCATTGCTTATGTTTAATTAGGTTGTTTTTTTTTTTTTGCTATTGGATTGTATGAATTTCTTATCTATTTTGGATATTAACCCCTTATTGAATATGTAGTTCGCAAATATTTCCTCCTATTGGATAGGTTGTTTTGTCATTTGGTTGAGATTTTCTTTGTTGTACAGAAGGTTTTTAGACTAATATGTACTCAATTGTTTATTTTTCTTTGTTTTTGATTTTGGTATCAAGAAAAAAAAAGTCATGGCTAAAATTTGCCAAGGAATTTACTTGTTTTCTTCTTGGACTCTTAAGATCTCAGGCCTTAAATTAAAGTGTTTATAATTCATTTTGAGTTGATCTTTTTGTATGGTATAAGTTAGGAGCCTAACTTCATTCTTTGCACATGACTATCCAACATTCCCAGTACTGTTTATTAAAGAGATGATTCCTTTCCAATTCTGTATTCTTGGGTCCTTTGTTGAAAATTAATTTACTATATATAGATAAGTTTACTTGGGGTTCTCTATTCTGACCCATTGATTTCTTTATTTGTTTTTATACCAACAGCATACTGTTTTGATTACTGTAACTTTGCAATGCAGCTTAAGATCAAGATAGGTGATGCCTCCAGCTTTGTTTCCTTTTTTAAGATTGCTTTGACTATTCCAGGTCTTTTGTGGTTCCATACAAGTTTTTTATTTCATTTTTGTTTGTTTGTTTATTTTCTAGTGAAAAAATGTCATTGAAATTTTGGTGGGGATTGCACTGAATCTATAGATCACTTTTGGTAGCTGGGACATTTTAACAATATTCTTCCAGTCCATGCACATGAAATGAATATATTCCCATTTATTTGTTCCTCTTCAATTTCTTCCCTCAATTTATTATAGCATTCAGTGTATAGGCATACCTGTTTTATTGTTTTTATGCATTTTACAAATATTTTTTTTTTGTATGTTGGAGATTTGTGGCAATCTTGTATTGAGTTAGTCTGTTGGCACCATTTTTTCCCCCAAAGCATTTGCTCACTTCCTATCTCTCACATTTTGTTAATTCTCACAATATTTAAAAACTTTTTTATTATAATTTTCATGGTGATCTTTGACCACTGATCCTTGATGTTAATATTGTTTTGAGGCACCATATATCCACCATATATTGTTTTGAGGCAAACTTAATAAGTGCTGTGTATATTTTGATTGTTTCATTGGCTGGGTATTTTTCATCTCTTTCCCTCTTCTTAGTCATCTCTGTGCCCTGAGAAACAGAAATATTGAAATTAGACCAATTAATAACCCTACCATGACCTCTAAATATTCAGGTGAAAAGAAGAGTTCACATGTCTTTCAATTAAAAGCCAGAAATGATTAAGCTTAGTGAGGAAGACATGTGGAAAACTGAGGTAGGGCAAAAACTAGGCCTCCTGTTCCAAACAGTTAGCCAAGTTGTGGATGCAAAGGAAATGTTCTTTAAAAAAAAAAAAAAAAAAGATTTTATTTATTTATTTATTTATTTGACAGAGAGAAACACAGCGGGAGAGGGAACAGAAGTAGGGGGAGGGAGAAAGGGAGAAGCAGGCTTCCCGCTGGGCAGAGAGCCCAATGGGAGCTCTATCCTGGGACTCCAGGAACATGACCTGAGCTGAAGGCAGACACTTAACGACTGAGCCACCCAGGCACCCTGCAAAGGAAATGTTCTTAAAGGAGATTAAAAATGCTAGTCTAATGAACATATGAATGATAGGAAATTGAAATCACTTTATTCCTGATAGAAGGAAAATTTTAGTGGTCTGAATATAAGGTCATATCCGTCACAATATTCTCTGAATCCAAAGCCTAATCTAGAGCAAGGCCATAACTCTCGTCAATTTTGTGAATGCTGGAGAGGTGAGGAAGCTGCAAAAGCCAAGTCTGAAGCCAGAAGTTGGTTCATGAGGTTTAATGAAGAATATTTCTCCAGAACATCAAGTGTAAATTGAAGCAAGGACTGATTTAGAATCTACAGTAAGTTAGTCAGAAGACCTACCAAAGATAATTAATGAAGTCTGATACACTAAACAGTAGTTTTTCAGTGTATATGAAATAATTAATACTGGAAGATGATGCCATCTAGGACTTTCATAGCTAGAGAGGACAAGCCAATGCCTGGCTTCAGAGCTTCAGAGGACAGAATAACTTTTATGTTAGGGGCTAATGCAGCTGGGGATTTGAAGTTGAATCCTGTGTTCATTCACCATTCTGAAAATTATAGTAGACCCCTTAATAATTATACTATATCTATTCTATACTCTGTAAGTGGAACAAAAAAACCCTGTATGAAAGCACATCTGTCTACAACATGGTTTCCTGAATATTTTAAGCCCACGGTTGAAATCTAGTGGTCAGCAAAACAAAACAGACAAACGAACAAACAAAAAAAAATTTTTCTTTCAAAATATTACTGTTCATTGAACAGTATATCTGGTCATTTCAGAGCTCTTGTGGGATACACAACAATGATTAATGTTGTTTTCATGCCTGCTAATATAATATCCATTCTGCAGGCCATGGATCAAGGAGAAAATTTGATTTTGAAGCCTTATTATTGAAGAAATTCCTTTGTAAGGCTGTAACAGCCATTGATAGTAATTCCTCTGATGGAACTGGGCAAAGTCAATGGAAAACCTTCTAGAAAGAATTCACCATTCTAGATGCCATTAAGAACATTTGTAATTCATGAGAAGAGGGCAATATATCAACATTCACAGGAGTTTGGAAGAAGTTGATTCTACTGTTCATGGATGACTTTGAGGGGTTCAAATGGAGGAAGTAACTGCAGATATGATAGAAATATCAAGAAAACTAGACTTAGCAGTGGAGCCTGAACATGTGACTGGATTGCTGCAATCTCAGCATAAAACTTGAGCAGATGAGGAGTTGCTTCTTATGTTTGAGCAAAGAAAGTGGTTTCTCGGGTTAGCATCTTTACCAGAAGTAGATTCTGTGAAGATTGTTGAAATGACAGCATAGGATTTAGAATGCCACATAAACTTAGTTGAAAAGCAGTATCAAGGTTTAAGAGGATTGACACCCATTTTGAAAGTTTTACTATGGGTGAAATGCTATCAAACAGCATGTTATGCTACAGAGAAATACTTCATGAAAGGAAGACTCCTTCACTGTTTTATCTTTTTTTACCTTGCCACAGCTACCCCAATCTTCAGCAATTAAAATCTTGATCAGTTGGAAGCTGTCAACATTAAGTCAAGACCCACCACTAGCAAAAAGTATATGACTAGATGGGACCTCAGGTAATGACTAGCATTTTTTAAACAATAAAATATTTTTTAAAGGCATATACATTATTTTAGACATATTGCTATTACACACTTAATAGATTAGAGCATAAATATAATTTTATCTTTACTGGGAAACAAAAACAATAATTTGACTCCCTTTATTGTTTCATTGTGGTGGTCTGGAACTGAACCCACAGCACTTCCATGGTAAGCCTGTATAGATTTTTCATCTCTGGTTAGATTTATTTCTAAGGGTTTTTTTTTTTATGTTATTATAAATGAAATTAAATTGTTTCCTTAATTTCTCTTTCTAATAGTTTGTTGGTATATATAAATGCAACTGATTTCTGATGTTGATATTTTATATCTTGCACCTTCATTGAATTAATTTATTCTGATAGCTTTTTGGTGATATAATATCATGTTATCTGCAAATAGAGGCACTTTTATTCTTCCCTTCTGATCTGGATGCTTCATATTTCTTTTCTTGTTTAGTTGCTCTAGCTGGGATTTCCAGTACTATGTTGAGTAAGAATGGCATTCTTGTCCTGTTTCTGATCTTAGAGGAAAAACTTGCAGCTTTCCACTGCTGAGTATGATGTTAGTTGTAGGCTTGTCATTTGTCATATATGGTCTTTATTATGTTCCTTCTGGCCATATTTGTTAGTTTTTATCATGAAAGGATGTTGAATTTTGTCAAATATTTTTTCCTGTGTCTATTGAAATTATTATGATTTTTATCCTTAATTTTGTTAATGTCATATATCATACTGATTTTATGGATGTTTGACCATTCTTATGTCTCTACAATAAATCCCACTTGATAATGGCATATGATTTTTTAAAAGGTACTATTGAATTCAGTTTGCTAATATCTTGTTGAGGATTTTTGCATATGTGTTCATCAGGGATATTGGTCTGTAATTTTCTTGTAGAGTCCTTGTCTGTTAAAATGGATTTGGATTTGTTCCCTACTTTTCAATATTTTTGATTAGTTTGAGGATTGGTATTGATTCTTCTGTAAAGGTTTGGTAGTATTCATCCGTAAGTTCATCTGGTCCCAAACTTTATTTTTATTGGCAGGTTTTGATTACTGATCAAACCTTCTTACTAGTAACTAGTCTGTTAATATTTCCTATCTCTTCATGCTTCGGTTGTGCTAGGTTGTATAGTTCCAGGAATTTACTCATTTCTTCCAGTTTCCAATTAGTAATCTCTTATCCTTTGCATTTCTATGGTCGTATCAGTTGTAATGTCTCCTCTTTCATTTCTGACTTTGAGTCCTTTTTTCTTGGTGCATCTTGCTAAAGATTTGTCTGTTTTGTCTTAAAAAAAAAGTTCTTACTGTTCTGAGTATTCTGAGTTTATTATGGAAAGAATGTGTTAGGTTTCAAAGGGTGAGAAAATTTAGTTTAGAAGTTATAAAATGTGTAACTAAAATTTTATACACATTTCTATAAATGCAAATGTATATACATATTTTCCTGGAAAATAATTTTATGTAAACTTTATGTTAAAATTTTTAATTTAAATGAAGTATAAAGATAACAGAATTACAGTATACTCTCCACAGAGATGCCCCTATTAAAACCTTCCATAAGCATGCTATATTTGTTAAAATTAACAAGTAATATTATCATATTATTGTTAACTGAAACCTATACCCTCTTTAAAAATCTTTAGTTTTGCCTCATTTTTTTTAATGTACTAAAATCTCATCTGGAATACTAAGATACATTTAGTTGGGGTGCCTGGGTGGCTCAGTCATTAAGCATCTGCCTTCAGCTCAGGTCATGATCCCGGGTTCCAGGGATCAAGCCCTGCATTGGACTCCCTGCTCGGAGGGAAGCCTGCTTCTCCCTTTCACTCCCCCTCCTTGTGTTCCCTCTCTAGCTGTGTTTTTCTTTCTCATATAAAGAAAAATCTTAAAAGAATACATTTAGCTATAATGTCTCCTTTTTCTCTTGTTGGCTGTGACAGTTTTTTGAACTGTTCTTGTTTTGGAAGACTTTCAGAGTTTTTTTTTTTTGTTTTTTGTTTATTTTTATTTTTTTAAAGATTTTATTTATTTGACAGAGAGAAACACAGCTAGAGAGGGAACACAAGCAGGGGGAGTGAGAGAGGGAGAAGCAGGCTTCCCGCCGAGCAGGGAGCCCGATGTGGGGCTCGATCCCGGGTCTCCGGGATCATGACCTGAGCCGAAGGCAGTGGCTTAACCAACTGAGCCACCCAGGCGCCGCCGACTTTCACAGTTTTGAGGCGTATACTGCTCAGGTATTTTATAGAAAGTTTGTCACTTGAAACTTGCCTGCTACTTTGCTCAGAATTAGACTGAGGTTATGTGTTTTGGACAGGAAGACTACAAAGATAAAGGGCTCTCCTACATCATGCTATCAATATGACTGTACAAATTATCAACATATTTATCACTATTGATGCTAACTTTTATCAAAGGCCTGTGCTTATAGGTTTATAAGTTATAGGTTTACAGGTAGTCCTTATAGGTTTCTCCACTATAAAATATCCTCCCCCCCTATCTTTTCACACTGTATTCTTTGGAAGGAAGTCATTACTAGCAGCCATGGTTAAGTAATGGAGAATTTTGCTCAATCTGTTGAGGGCCAGGTTTTTACCTCATACATTTCTACCTATTTTTAGGTGCAGATATGACTATGATTGTTATGTCTCCTTAGATAATTTACTCCTTTATCGCTATGAAGTGTCCTTGAAAACTGATAAAACTCTGTGTTCCGAAATCTGCTTTGTCTGAAATTAATATAGCTATGCCAGTATTCTTGGCAGTCTTTATGCCACTAGCTAGATGCCAAGACCTGACCTTTACAGTCCACCTGCTTATACTCACTAAACTTTGTCTTTCATTTTTCCTCAAGCTCTTTTCCATTTACCTCTTAATTCAGGCACATCAAGTGATAGAGGCTACATGGACAAGACTTCCTTATGGCCCAGACCACCCAGACCCTTTGACCTAAATTTCCAACTTGTGCCTGTACACATGGACCATGAAGTTAACCCCTGGAATGACTTGGTTGCCTTTACCTCATTGTAATACTAAAATCTCCGCTCAAGGAGGAGACTCAGCCTCAACTACATAATAGACTGTGATTGTGGGCACCTGGGTGGCTCAGTGGGTTAAAGCCTCTGCTCAGGTCATGGTCTCCGGGTGCTGGGATCAAGGTCCACGTTGGGCTCTCTGCTCGGCAGGGAGCCTGCTTCCTCCTCTCTCTCTCTGCCGGCCTCTCTGCCTTCCTCTCTACCTACTTATCATCTCTCTCTCTCTCTGTCAAATAAATAAATAAATAAATAATAATAAAATCTTAAAAATAAAATAGACTGTGATTGTTTAAGCATGTTTCCTTAAGGTACACATGTGACCTTATGCCCACCGCCACATACCATGACAAGAATTCCCTATCTAAATATTCATCCATGCTAACAAAAGGATCCCATTGCACCCTCCCTCAGAGAATCATGGCTTTGGAAGCTATTCCACATGATCTCCTTATTTACTGCAAATAAAGTTTTCTTTGTGTGGTTTCTATGACTCACCAAGGAGTGAATTCAGGTTGGTTTGGTTACATTAGCATGTTATATCTTTCTACATTCCTTTGAGTCTTTAAAGTGACTTAGTTGTATTGTGTATACAATTTGATCATGTTTTGTTATCTACTCTGATAATTGGGATATTTAGACCATTAATATTTTCAGTGATTATTAATATTGGTGGATTAATGTTTACCATGCTTTAAATATTTTTAATTCATTGGATTTAGGTTTTTTAATTTTCATTTTTTTCTCATATTCTGCTCATGGTTTTCTCTTGGCCTTTGGCTTTTTTTAATTTGAATAAAATATTAGTTTCCTGTGGCTGCTATAAAAATTACCATAAATTTGGTGGCTTAAAACAGTTAAAAAAAATTATCTCACTGCTGTGGAGGCTAAAATTTCCCCAAATCTTACTGATCTAAAAACCAAGGTGCCAGCAGGCTGTAAAGGAGGTTCTAGTAGCTGGAGAGGAAAATCTGTGCCATCTCTTCCAGCTATGGCTGGGCCAGTGATTCCTTTCTTTCTGGTTTTATCACTTCAATCTCTGCTATAAGGGTCACACTACCTTCTCTTCTGTCTGTGTCAGTTCTACCTGCTCATCTATTTTATAAGGTAACATATGATTGCATTTAAGATCCAGACATTCCTATGAATAGTGTATGAGGGTTCCTTTTTCTCTGTATCCTCACCAACACTTGTTATATCTTGTATTGCTGATTTTTAGACATTCTGATGGGTGTAAGCAGACATCTTATTGTGGTTTTGATTTGCATTTTCCTGATTATTAGTGATGTTGAACTTGAACATCTTTTCATGTATCTGTTGGCCATCTGTGTATCTTCTTTGGGGAAATGTCCATTCATGTGTTCTGCCCATTCTTAATTGGATTATTTGGTTATATTGGTGTTGAGTTGTATAAGTTCTTTATATATTTTTTATATCAACCCCTATCAGATATACATCATTTGCAAATATCTTCTCCCATTCCGTAGATTGTCTTTTTGCTTTGTTGATGGTTTCCTTTACTGTGCAAAAGCTTCTTATTTTGGTGTAGTCCCAAACATTTAATTTTGTTTTTGTTCACTTTGCTAGAGGAGACACAGCTAGAAAAATATTTCTACGACTGTCAAAGAGCTCACTACCTATGTTTTCTTCTAGAAGTTCTAGATTTCAAGCCCCTGCTTTAGGTTTCCAAACCAGTTTGGGTTTATTTTTGTGTATGGTATCAGAAAGTGGTCCAGTTTCATTCTTTTGTCATAGCGGTCCCATTTTCCTAAAACTATTTATTGAAGAGTATTTTTCCCATATTTTTGCCCATTTTGTTGAAGATTAATTGACCATAAAGTGTGGGTTTATTTCTTGACTACAGGACTAGAGGTCCCATTCCATTGATTTCTGGGTCTGTTTTTGTGCCAGTATCATACTGTTTTGATTACCACAGCTTTATAGCATATCTTGAAATCTGGGATCTGTGACTTTGTTCTTTTTAAGATTGCTTTGGCTATTCAGAGTTCCCTACAAATTTTGGTTCCATACAAATTTGTTCTACCTTGTTGGAAATATTGGTATTGTTGTAGGGATTGCATTGAATCTATAGATTGCTTTGAGTAGAGTGGGTATTTTAAGAGTATATGTTTTCTCAATCCATGACCATGGAGTATCTTTCCTTTCATATCATTTTAATTTCTCTCTTCACTGTTTATAGATTTCAGAGTATAGGTCCTTCACCACCTTGGTGGAGTCTTCAGATTTCTATGTGTAGTATAATGTCTTCTGCGTGAAAGTTTTACTTCTTTCTTCCCAATTTGGGTGCCTTTTATTTCTTGTTTGATTTTTGTGGCTAGGATTTCCAGCACTGTGTTGAATAAAACTGGTGAGAGTGGAGATTCTTGCTTTGTTTCTGATCTTAAAGGTAAAGTTCTCAGCTTTTCATCATTTAGGCTTTTCATGTATGCCCTTTGTTATGTTGAGGAATGTTCCCTCTAAACCTACTTTGTTGAAGTTTTTATCATGAATGGATATTGTGTTTTGTCAAATGCTTTTCTTTTTTGCATCTATATGGTTTTTATTATTTCTCTTGTTAATGTTATCTATTGGCTTATTTGTGAATATCAAAAAGCTTTATATCCCTGGAATAAATCCCACTTATTTGTGTTAAATGATTTTTTAATGTATTATTGGGTTTGTTTTCTTAATATGTTAAGGATTTTTTCATCTATGTTCATCAGAGATATTGGCCTGTAATTCTCTCTCTCTCTTTCTTTCTCTTCTTTTTTTCTTTTTTCTTTCTTTCTTTCTTTCTTTCTTTCTTTCTTTCTTTCTTTCTTTCTTTCTTTTTTTTGTGGTGTCTTTATCTGGTTTTGTATCAGGGTAATGCTGTCTTCATAGAATGAATTTGTAAGTTTTCTTCCTCTTCTATTTTTTGGAATAGTTTGGGAAAAATAGGTATTAAATAAGCATTTGGTAGAATTCATCTCTGAAGCCATCTGGTCCTGGACTTTTGTTTATTGGAATTTCTTGATTGCTGATTAAAGTTTATTGCTAGAATTCATCCTGTCCAAATTTTCTATTCTTCCTGACTCTGTTTTGGAATATTATTTTTCTAGGAATTTATTCTCCTCTTTCAGGTTGATCAATTTGTTGGCATATAATTTTTATATTGCAATCTTTTGTATTTCTGTGGTGTTGATTGTTATTTCTCCTTTATTTCTGATTCTATTTGAATCCTTCCTCCCTCTTTTGGGGGTGGGTAGGTTTAGCCAAAGGCTTATCAATTTTGTTGTTCTCTTCAAAGAACCAGCTCCTGGTTTCATTGGTCTGTTCTTTTGTTTTTTTATTCTATATTTTATTTATTTCTGCTCTAATCTTTATTATTTCCCACCATCTACTGACCTTGGACTTTGTTATTCTTTTCTAGCTCCTCTAGATGCAAGGTTAGGTTGTTTATTTGAAATTTTCCCTCTGTAGGTAGGGGCCTATATTGCTATAATCTTCATTTTTAGAACAGGCCTTGCTGCAAAGATTTTGGACAGTTATGTTTTCATTTTCTTTGTCTCTATGAATATTTTGGTTTCTTGGTTGACCCATTCATTGTTTAGTAGTATGTTATTTAGTCTCCAGGTATTTGTGTTCTTTCCAGACTTTTTCTTGTGATTGATTTCTGGTGTGTGGTCGGAAAAGATGTGTGATATGATTTCAATCATTTTAAATTTGATATTTGTTTGTTGTGTAACGTGATCTATTGGGGAGAACGTCCCATGTGCACTTGAAAAAAAAACATGTGTATCTTGCAGTTTTTGCATGAAATGTTCTGAATAAATGTTAGATCCATCTTGTCCAATGTATCATTCAGAGCCTGTGTTTCCTTGTTGACTGTGTGTGTGTGTGTGTGTGTGTGTGTGTGTGTGTGTGTGTATGTCTGGATGATCTATCCATTAATGTAAGGATGCAAGTGCAATGTTACAGACACCTATTGTAACTGTATTCCTTACTGTTAATAGTTGCTTTCTATATCTATGTGCTCCCATATTGATTGGATAGGTATTTACAATTGTTATATCCTCTTGTTGGATTGCTTTTTTCATCATAATATAGTGAGCTTCTTTGTATCTTGTTGTGGTCTTTGCTTTAGAGCCTATTTTGTTTGATATAAATATCACTACCACTTCTTTCTTTTCACTTCCATTTGCATGATAAATGTCTTTCTATCTCTTCAGTTTTGATATACATGTATCTTTAGGTCTCACATGGATCTTGATTTTTTATCTATTCAGTTACTTTATGTCTTTGATTAGAGCATTCAGTCTATTTACATTCAAAATATTGATATATGTGTACTTATTGCCATATTGCTAGATGTTTTAAAGTTCTTTTTGTACTTTTTTCTCTTCACATGTGGTTTGATGGTTCCCTTTAATGATATGCTTAGATTCCTTTCTCTTTATTTCTTGCATATCTAGTACAGGTTTTGATTTGTAGTTACCACTAAGCTCATATATAGCATCTCATGTATATAGCAGTCTATATTAAGTTGATGGTTGCTGAAGTTTGAATTCATTCTAAAAGCACTAAGTTTTTACTTCCTCCCACCCAAGTTTTATATATATTATGTCATATTTTACATCCTTTTATTTTGTGACTCTCTTGACAGATTTTTATAATTGATTTGCTGCTTTTGTGCTTTAACCTCTATACTGGTTTTAAGAGTGATTAATCTACTGCTTTTAAAGTCTTCCTCTTCATGATGTTCTTACCTCTGATTTTGGCCTTTTCTTTCAACTCAAAGAATTCCCTTTAGCCTTTCTTGTAAGGCTGGTTTAATGGTGATGACCTTCTTTAATTTTTGTTTGTTTGAGAAACACTTAATCACTCCTTTTCTAAATGGTATTTCTGGGTAAAGTGTTCTTGGTAGAATTTCCTTGGCTGCACTTTTTTTTTTCCTTTAACACTCTGAATACACCATTCCATTCTCTTGCTTATAAACTTCCTGCTGAAAAATCTTTCAATAGTCTTTGGAATTTCCCTTGTATGTAACTGTTTTTTCTTGCTGCTTTTAAAACTATTTCTTTATCACTACTTTTTGCTATTTTAGTTATGTGCGTTGGTGTAGACTTCCTTGGATTTATTTTATTATTTTATTTTATTTTATTTTATTTTATTTTTTATTTTATTTTATTATTTTACTTTACTTTATTTTGGTGCAGGGCTCTCTGTGCCTGCTGGGTCTGGATGTCTGTTTCCTTCCACATATTTGTGAACTTTTCAGCTATTATTTCTTCAAATGAATTTTCTTCCCTCCTTTCTCTTTCTGGGATACCTATGATGTGAATGTATTATACTGATATCACTGAGTTCCCTTGACTCATTTTCACTTTTTTCTTCTTTCTTTTCACCTTGGTTGCTTTCCAATGCTCTTATCTTCCAGCTCATTGATCCATTCTTCTGGTTTTCCAATCTGCCCAGATTCCCTCTACTGTTTTTATGGAAATGACTTTATGACCATTACTTCAAATTATTCATCAGATATATTGCTTATCTCTGTTTATTAAACTTTTTGTTGTAGTTTTATTCTGTTCTTTCATTTGAGGGACATATTTCTTTGTCTCCTTATGTTATCCAACTCTGTGATTGTTTCTATGTATTAGGAAAATTTGTTACATCTCCTTATCTTGAAAAAATAGTGGCCTTGGGTAGAAGAGCTCCTGTGCTGCCCTTTAGTGCAATGTCCCTATTAACCTGAACCAGGTACTTCAGGGGTGTTTTCTATATGGGATGTGTACATGTTATTGTTGTGGCTGAGTCTTGTTTGCCTTTAGTCCAGTTGGACTGTCCCACTGTGCCTGCTGTGGGCCAGATTTGCTGTTAAGAAGTTAGTCAAACTATTTGGGCCCAGGGGTAGGGATGAAAAAGTGATATTATGATAATATTTTCTCATATTCTCTTATTAAATTTGTAAGAAAAAAGAAAACTACTTTCCACTCAAATATATCTTTTGTGTTTTATATGGAAAAAATATTTTTCAACTGCTATAATTTTTCATAGGGCATTCATAACACATTACCACAAATATGGTGGCTTTACAGAATAGAAATATATTCCCTAACACATTTGGTGGTGAACAGTTCAAAATGAGGTGTAGGCAGGGTTGGTTCCTACTGGAGACTATGAGGGAGAAATCACCCCATGCCTCTCTCCTAGCTACTTATTCTTGCTGGCATCCTTGGCATTCCTTGGCTTGTAGAAATCTCACTCCAATTTGTTTCCATTTATACACTGCATTCTTATCTGTATCTCCATGGTCATTTGCTCTTTGTATATAGGGTGTAAGAACCTATTTACCTAGTTCCTGGTATCAAAGCCCAGAAAAACAAGGGCAAGCCAGACCAGGTAGAAATACCCAATCAGTTAATCCCCTTAACCTCCAGGATTCTGACCAATGGAGATGATAACTAACTCAAGGCAGCGACATAATTGTAGTCAGCTTGTGGTTTGCAGTTTTGCCCTATAAAATCTAGCCTGTAAAACTAGGCATGGCCACTCTCTCCATAGAGACAGCCCTAACCAGACAGTATGATTCTCAATATTTGGCATGAAATAAAGCTTTGCTTGGCCTTCACTTTTGTATCAGCCTCATTCCTTTGACCATGGACCCAACATTTGGGGGCTCTCCTGGGATCAAACGACTAGGACTGGGCCAGCATCAGAATTTTGGGGAAAAGCCTCCAGAGGTAAGACCTGGTAAGATCGCAAGATTCTTCTCTGTTTGCAGAGCTCCAGGGAGTGGCCCACCAGGGAGAAACTGGATGCAGTATTGCTCCCCAGGGCTGGAGTCTATGCGGGACGCCCCATCCCTTTATCTGTGGTTGCCAGGGGTTTTGAGTCCCCCTAGGCACTTAGGGGCTGAGAAAATCTCCACCAGTGGCAGGTTGTGATGCTTTTAGACTTAATACCTTGTCTAGAAAAGGCTGCTATGCTTGTGGTTGTTTTTGTCTTGTTTTCCTATTTACTTACTGCCTATAAGCCTGCTGGGCAGAAAGACCGCCCTGATCTTTTCCCTTCCCTCTACCCCCCTCTTTTGTCTTCTACCCCTCTGGTTCCAATGGCACCAATGCTGCCTCTCTGTAAAGTGGCTCCACCGGATGGGCAAGGGTTCCCCAACCTAACCTATATTCCTTTCTCCTCTTCTGACATCTATAACTGGAAAGCCCAGAATAAGCCTTTCTCTGCCCACCCCCAGGATTTGATTAGTCTCTTGGAAACTGTCTTTCTTACCCACCAGCCCACTTGGGTGGACACCCAACAACTCTTTATGGCCCTATTTAATGCACAGAAGAGGGATTGTATTATGAGGGAGATGCATGAGGTGATAATCAAAAGTCTTGGTCAAGTTCCCCAGGCAATGGAAGACTACTGTCCAAAGGAACCCCCACATGGGACCCAAACACCAGTGAAAGTAGGGAGAGTCTCCATTTCTACCACTGAGCTCTGTTGGGGGGACTCTGGGCAGCTGCAAGGATGCCCATAAATTTATCCAAGATCAGTGCGGTGACTCAAGGTAAGGATGAGTCCCCAGGGGCTTTTCTGGAAAGACTTATCAAAGTCTATAAAATGTACAGCCCGATCGACCCTGAGGCACCTGAAAACCAGAGAGCAATTAACCTAACCTTTGCTAGCCAATCAGTCCCAGACATAAGAAAAAAAAAAAAAAAAAAACTACAGATAATTGATGGGTTTGAAGGGAAAAACTTGACTGAATTAGTGGGCATAGCAGAAACGGTGTTCAACAACAGGGATGCACGAGAGAATGAAAGACCGATTGGGAAAATAGTTAGGGTTTTGGCATTACATGAGAATAAAGGAGACAGGGGAAAAAAGCCAGTGGAAAGGGGAGAGACAGGTAGGAGTTGCTCAATGGAAGAAAAAACTTAAACGTGAAGAAAGCAAGCGGGGAAACTTAGATTCAGATCAGTGTGCCTACTGCAAGGAGAAAGGACACTGGGCCAGGGGATGCCCTAAGAAGAAAATGGCAATACTGGCCGCCAAGGACTGAAGAGGCCATGGTTCAGGATCTCTCCCCAAACCTCGGGTTAGAATTAAGATGGAAGGGAAATCAATTGACTTTTTGGTGTGGGAGCCCAATTTTCATCGTTTCTGAGGCTTTGGGAAAACTATCTGGAGAGGAAATCTGGGTACAATGGGGCAAATGGCACAGAAAGACATAAATAGACAACAGAGAGGGCTTTGAATTTGGCCTCAGGAATCATTAAACATCAATTCCTGGTCCTTTCTAATGCCCCATATAACCTGATGGGAAGAGACCTCCTCCACAAGTTATGGGCTGGCATTCAGTTCTCAGAGGGAGACTTGACTGCAACTTTGGGGCAACCCGCTATGCATATGCTTGTGGCAGCAGTAGATGAACACCTCTTTTATGAGCCAGTCTCCAAACCAGAGGAGACGGGGGAGGGAGGCCTTCTCCAAACCCTGCAGGTAAAGTTTCCTGAAGTCTGGGCAGAGGGAAAGCCTCCTGGCCTGGCCAAAGGATGGCCTCCAGTAGTGGTACAGTTAAAAGTGACTGTTACAGCAATACTATTTCCCCTGGGAAGCAAGAGAAGGGATCAGAAAACATATTAGCCATCTCTAAGGAGACAGGATCCTAGTCCCTTGCAAGTATCCATGGAGCACACCCTTGCTGCCTATCAAAAAGGCCAAGACTGGGGGTGCTGACCTGTTCAGGACTTGCAGGAAGTTGCCAAATGGATTAAAGATGTCCATCCAACTGTGCCTAGCCCCTATACCTTGCTCTCCCTCTTGGGCCCCAATAGAACAATGTATACCATCCTAGATCTACAAGAATACATTTTTCTGCATACCTCTGGCAAGGGAATCTCAACCCCTCTTTGCTTTTGGGTGGTCTGACCCACAGGAAGGATTCCAGGGTTAGCTCACCTGGACAAGACTTCCCTAAGGATTCAAAAATTCGCCCACCATCTTTGGCGAGGTTATACATGAAGATTTATGTGAGTAAAGGGCCTCCAGCCCTGGAGTCACTCTGTTAC
Organism: Spilogale gracilis; assembly: GCA_004023965.1. Lineage (NCBI taxonomy): Eukaryota > Metazoa > Chordata > Mammalia > Carnivora > Mephitidae > Spilogale > Spilogale gracilis. Next base: position 9,041 of record PITA01020909.1, on the reverse strand, counting down.
AGTATGTTGATGATTTGCTAATAGCCACTAAGGACTATGAGTCATGCCTGTGGGGGATGAGAGCTCTCTTACAGATTCTACAGGAAAAGGAGTATCGGGTGTCAGCAAAGAAAGCACAGTTTGTGGGAGCAATGCCACATATTTAGGCCTTGAGCTCCACGAGGGAGTACACTCACTGTCTGAGTCTAGGAAACAGGTGATCGCCCAATACCCCACCCTGCCATGCCCTGACAGGTGAGGGAATTTCTTAGGATGGTGGGCTACTGCAGACTGTGGATACCACGATTCGTGGAGATTGCCTGACCCCTCTATGAGCTGACTAAGGGAGGACTCACTACAATAGAGCGGATAGCTGGGGTGGAAGAAGCATTTCGGGAATTACAAACAGCCTTACTAAGTGCCCCAGCACCAGCCATCACAGACATTACCAAGCCCTTCCACTTACATGTGGATGAAAAGGCAGGGGTGGCCAAGGGAGTTTTGGCTTAGACTCTGGGGCCTTGGTAAAGGCCAGTAGCCTATCTCAGCAAGAAACTTAATCCAGTGGTGGCTAGGTTTCCCCCTTACCTCCGCATAATCACTGCTATGGCCCTTCTGGTCAAGGATGCAAATAAATTAACTTTGGGACAAAGTGGGCATCTTGACCACCACTTATGCTATTGAGGGCCTTCTCCAGACCCCACCAGACTGGTGGATGACAAACGCCCGAGTAACAGGGTATTAGGCCCTCCTCCTCAATGAACCAAAAGTGACTTTCCAGTCCCTGGCAGTGCTAAATCCAGCTACGTTGCTGCCAGTGAAGTTGGCCATCCACCCACACAACTACTGGGAGGTCCTAACCCAGGTCACAGGAACAAGGCCAGATCTCAGAGACACCCCCTCCCAGATGCAGAAGTGACTTTGTTCACAGACGGTAGTAGACACGTGGCCAATGGGAATAAGTATGTGGGGGCTGTGATGGTCTCTCCTGAGCAGGAGCTCTGGAAGGTGGCCTGTCACATGGAACCTCGGTGCAAAAGTGGAGTTGATTGCACTCACCAAGGCACTGCAGATGGCTAAGGGTAAGACCGCCAACATTTACACGGACAGCAGGTATGCCTTTGCTACTCTCCATATACATGGGGCTATTTATAAAGAAAGGGGCTATTAACAGCAGGAGGAAAAGGAATTAAAAATAGAGAAGAAATATTGGCTCTCCTCTGGGCTATTTGGGATCCAAAAGAAGTGGCCATTATGCATTTCCCAGGACACCAAAAGGGGACTGATCTGGTCTCAAAAGGAAACCAATTAGCATATCAAGGTGCAAAACAAGCAGCCTGAGAAACAGCGCAAGAACTAGTTGCATTCCTAGCCCTGGCTCCAGCCCTACTAGAAAAGCCAGGCTATTCAGAGGAAGGCTTAAAATATTTACAAAAATGGGCTAAACTGGATTATGAAGGGGATTGGGCTAAGACCAGGACAGCAAAATTAGTTTTTCCTCAAAGACTAGGGAAAAAGCTAGTAAGCCAAATACATCAGAGCACTCATTTAGGGGACACACAAGCTTAAGGAACTTGTGGGCAAACAATTTCAGGTCTCTAAGCTAGGGCATATGGCTCAGGATGTAGTAGATAAATGTTCTCAATGTCAGGTGGTAAACGCAGGAGGAACCAAGACGGGAAGGGGAAAAAGAGAGAGGGGTAGGGAACCAGGAGTTTATTGGGAGGTAGATTTTACAGAAATGAAACAGGGAAAGTATGGACACAAGTACATGTTAGTTTTTGTGTATACTTTTTCAGGCTGGGTAGAGGCTTTCTCCACCAAACACGAGATGGCAGGGGTGGTAGCCAAAAAGTCAAAAAGAGGAAATAATTCCTAGGTTTGGGTTGCCTCTCATGATCGGGTAAGATTGCCTCTTGTGATTAGGTCAGATAATGGCCCTGCATTTGTGAGTTCAGTCTCACAGGCACTGGCCAAGGCTGTGGGCACAAATTGGAAACTACACTGTGCCTACCAGCCCCAGAGTTCCGGATAAGTAGAGAGAATGAACCGGACTCTTAAAGAGACCTTGATGAAGTTAATTCTAGAGACTGGTGGTGGATGGGTGGATCTCCTTCCCTTCGCCTCCTTAAGGGCATGGTGCACAACCTATTCAAACAAGGTTACCCCATTTGAAATAATGTTTGGGAGGCCCCGTCTCTTCTTCCCACAGCTACAAGAGATTGCCTTGCCAGAAATAACTGACCAGTCTATACTCCAGTCATTCAGGTGCTGCAGTCTGTCTTAAAGAGAACCCACACAGGGGCCTGAGCTGCCTACACTGAAAGGGAGGTAGAGCCCATCCCTACTGACCCAAAGACTTGGTTTGGATACACCGTCACCAAGTGGGAAACTTGGAACCCCTCTGGAAGGGACCATTGTCATCCTGACCCCCCAAACACATGGCAGTAAAAGTAGAAGGCATTAGGACCTGAAATCAGGCATGTCACGTCAAACAAGCTGAGGATGAGGACACCCCCCAGAGATGGACGCCACTGCCAGTGGACCCCGCTGATCATGGACTGAAGCTAAGATTCAAAAGGCAATAACTTTGTTGTTACCTTTATTGTTGTTACTTTTATTGTTGCCTCCTGGTATGGGAGCTTCTAACAAACGGAATTGGGGGAGGTGGATGGCTGACTCATCAGACCGTGCAATTCATTGTAACTACCTGTGCCTTGGCCCCGCTAAATCCCTGCTTGCCCTTTGCCCCTTTTTACATATGCCCCAGTACCAGGACCTGGACAGGATGTGGGGGAGCCCCAGATTATTATTGCACAAAATGGGTTGTCAAACTATAGCATCTGACTGGGGAACAGATTATGACCCCCACATAACAAAAGGGCCCATCAGAAAGAAAAACATGCAATTCCCATCCTAATTCCAGCATTAGTTGTGGCAGGGATAGCAGGGTCCACAGCAGTGGGAACTGAAGCTTTATTCTGAGGCCCTTGGGTCCCAGGTAGATGCTGACTTTAAAAATAGATGAACTGACCGACTCTCTGAGCTCCTAAGCTGCAAGAGAATTGGAAGAGTAAAAATGCTAGTCTACAAGCTCAATAAAACAGGAGGACATGGAATTAGCAGAAGGGTTGAAGATTTGACCTATTCTCAAAGAAAAAGAGGGAATGTAAGGATCTATTTAGCCGTTCCTGGTATCAAAACCCAGAAAAACAAGGGTGAGCCAGATCAGGTGGAAACGCCCAATCAGTTAATCACCTTAACCTCCCAGATCCTGACCAATGGAGATGATAATTAACCCTAGGCAGTTGTGTAATTGCAGTCAACTTGTGGTTTGCATTTTTGCCCTATAAAAGCTAACCTGCAAGACTAGGCATGGATGCTCTCTCCAAAGAGATGGCCCTGACCAATCAATATGATTCTCAATGCTTGGTATGAAATAAAGCTTTGCTTGACCTTCGCTTTTGTACCACCCTCATTCCTTTGACCATGGACCCAACATAGGGTCTACCCTAATCTCATATGATGTCATCTTCTGTCTACAAAGACCCAAACCCCAAATAAAGTCACATTCTGAGGTTCTGAGTTGACATGGATTTTGTGGGGGCATTACTAACCCTATTAAAACTACCCAATTAAAATAATTTTTCCCAGAAAAACATCTCTACTTAAAGTTTATGCTCTAACACAATTTACCATTTTTATCTATTTGATGACATAAACCCATGAGAAATGATTATGAATAGTTTCAGTAGGATAAGCTCTAGGTTATATGAAGGGGAAAGAAACCAGATTTCAAAGTATTAAGGAATAAGTGGAATAAAGTATTGAAATAGAGAAGTCTAGAGATCTTTGTCAGTGGCTTTAACAGTGGAAAGATAGGGTGATATCTGGATGGCTCAGTTGGTTAAGTGGCTCCCTTTGGCTCAGGTCATGATCTCAGCGTCCTGGGATTGAGTCCTGCATTGGACTCCTTGCTCACCAAGGAGCCTGCTTCTCCCTCTGCCTCTGCCTGCTACTCTGAATGCTTGTATTCTCTCTATCTCTCTCACAAATAAATAAAAATCTTAAAAAAACAAAAACAAAAAGAAAACAGTGGAAAGATAGGGGCAGGATTAATCGGTCAAGGGCTTTGTAGACATAAAGGAAGGGTGCTTTTTGGAGGTGAGACCTACGAATATTTTGGTGAAGAATGAAGGAATTGAGTACAGAGAAATGAATGAAGACATTGAGTACAGGGAAATATTTATACATAAACTAAGATGAAATTGAAAAGGTCTTTAAAAAAAAAAAGGCCCACCAAGAATAAAGGTTCAGAAGGTGTGCTGAGTCTTTGCTAAGGAGCTTCACTTCACAGACAAAAAGGGGCAGGGGGACGAGGGGCATATGGAGTCACTGTAAGACAGAGAAGGGATGTGAGGCTAAATCAATCCTATATGTTGTGGTATCTTAGATGCTAACTTTTTGGAAAATTTTAAACATTTTTTTTCCTTTAAAATGTAATCTGTTATAATCACTTATGACTTTCTCCACCCTGCCGAATGAAAATTTAAGAAAAATAAAACATTGCATTTTGAATTAAGTGGATTTTCTTGAGAGGTGGAAAAATAGAGAACAAAATCTATCAGGGAAAATGGCTCCTTTAATGTTTAACATTGAGATATTTACTGATTTGAAGGAAAAGAAAAACCTCTGAATTTTTACAAGAATGTAGTTATTATAGGTTCCCAGCTGCAAACTTTCTCTTCCATTAACAGCAAATAGGGTTTCTTGTTTAGGGCCTGTAAAGCAATTCTAATGATCTGAATAAACCTGGAGGCCCTTCAAAAGCTTTATAAGGAAAATTAATTGAAGATTCACTGTCCTTGAAATTTACTGCTATTGGCACTTAATAGCTCAGACAAATTCTCTCTCCTATGTTTCTGAAGTACTGGGGCATTTTAGCACTCTTCTCTTCAATCACTGTTCTGTGTGACCACAATTATATGCATATTTATATAATTTCCCATACCCTCATGAGTACCAATTTGCTATTTAATTCATAGGAATTTTGAAGAATTATGAATTTAATTTAAGCTTTTTGCTCTCTGTATTCACATAATATTCAGTGTTAATTGGCGATTGTTCTTTTTCTGATTCAATTATTTTGTTTTGAGTTGAGATTCTCTTAAGGAGAATTAGCCTGGCATTCCAAAGAGGAAGAGTAATACTTGAACACATAAGAGATACACACAACAGCACTCAGAAAGACCTAAAATTCATTTTGCCCTTCTGGAAATGTGGTTATGTTCTCTCTTGCTATTGCCTTCTTGTCTCAATTGAAAGACTAGAGTAAGATAAAGAGCTGCTACTTCTCACAAATTTGTTCTCTGTGAACATTTAGTAGCTCTGTTCTCATTAACTGAAGGTCCTCCATACATTTTGGTTTTCATTGAGCATTCTACAGTCCCAAAGAAAAAGATCCTCTTCACTCAAATCATACTTTGCACCAAAATGTAAATTAGTTGTGTTAATCCAAAAATGACAAGAATAATCCTGTGTTAAAATTACAACACCATAAACAAACATGGCCAACAATTCTGTTTATGCATTAGTCTAGGTGTGTGCATCTTTCTGTGCTTGTGAGGGACTGAGGTGACCAAGGCACTGAAATGGTAATGGAACAGGTCACAGGCTCAAACAAAGCCTTACCTTGTGTATTACAATTCAGTTTCTTGATGGAAGGGAATGCCCCTGGAGTAAGCAAAGAAGTAGCAGCCATTGTATAGCTATTGACATCTTTTGGAAGGGGTGCTGAGCTCAGAGTCCCTGATATTCATTGGCTGGGCAGGAACAGGGTGGAACTTCAGTAGTTGTTCTCTGTGTGCACAAATCAAAAGATATGTGTTCGAAGGTATGCTATTGGTTTTAGGACACCCAGGGACTTTGAGGCCAGAACCATTCAGGAGTTGAACAGAAATTTTTAAACACCTTTAAGCAGTTTGTCAGAATGATTGTCAACACAATTTAAACTTACAAAGCTATTCGGAAACTATACATTTCTGAGAGTGTGGCCTACATTTCTGAAAGCTCTGACTCAAGACAAGCAGAGTGTGTTTTGCATGACCTTTCTCATTTTGATAAAAACGATTTAAGAATCAGGCTGATTTCTGCCTAATCAGCAGGGATGTTGAGAACTCACTCCTGCAGTTTCTGCTGACACTTATTTATGGGATTTGCTGATGGCAGATAAGGAGACATGAGGATGTGAAAGCCCACAGGTGGGAGAGAAAAGAGTGAATAACAAGGCAGATGCATTATCTAGCTAATTTCAGTAAAAACCCAAACTTTAAAGTTAAATGAAAGATTGAACTGAGGGATGTACACAAGATAGGAGATGTGAAGACTCATGCAATTTCAAAACTGATAAATCTCCGACTGGTGCACAATGGTGGATCTTCTATTTAACCACATAGCAACATTCACAAATTCTTTGGCTGTGGAAGCTGCACTATAAGAAAATGCACTGATGTTCTTAAAGAAAATATATCTGTGCTCTAGCACTTATCTATGTGCTTGATTCTCACATCTTTGATTTTTATTATTAACAAACAATAAATTTTCAATCTACCATAAGTGTTTGAGAAGACAAATCTATTTTATATTTTTCAATTTTTATTTATAAATCATTTTTTATATATTGGTCATCCAAATCAGCAAGAGTTTTTTTATCACACCAAAATAAATGGATAATTACCATCTAATAATCACAAAAATTTCCCACCTCAAAGATAATGTTTACTGTTGGTTTGCTCAGATTGCACTATTCCTACAAATTCCACATATTGCCATGCTGCATCTGATTTTCTTCCAAAGTCTAATTTGTATTCTAGAGCAGGCTGTGTGTGTGTCTGTGTGTACATGTAAATTAATTAAAAACCAGGGGTGCCTGGGTGGCTCAGTGGGTTAAGCCACTGCCTTCAGCTCAGGTCATGATTCTTCATTCCCACGTTTGAGCCCCACATCGGGCTCCCTGCTTGATGGGAAGCCTGCTTATCCCTCTCTCACTCCCTCTGCTTGTGTTCCCTCTGTAGCTGTTTTTCTCTCTGTGAAATAAATAAATAAAATCTAAAAAGAAAACTAGGCCATTCATACAGTAGGGTATCTCACATTCTGGATATGGCTAGTTGCTTTGGCATGGTGTGTTACCTTATTCCTCTAATCCTGTTTCCTATAGTGGTCTTGATGCTTGATTTATGATCTTTTTAAAAATTTTTTGGTTGGTAATAATATTTTATAAGTGTTGCTGTGTTCTTCCTAACAAACCATATTACATGATGCCTATGAAATATGTGTATCCTACTTTTAATAATATTAAGTTATTTTTTACCAGATGTAATGGTTTTCATATCCATTGATAATTTTTACCCACACTCTTTGTTTTCATTATTTAACTAGGTATTATCAAATTGTATATTTCTATTTTGGTCATCCCTTGTCCATTTATTAGCTAGAATTCTTCTGTTAAAAAGGAAACTGCCTATCTAGTTGGCTTTCTTGTAATCATTTTTTTTTTTTTTTTGCTTTTACCTATAGTTTATTTATTTATTTATTTTTTATTGTTACTAAAATTTTTTTTTCCAGCGTTCCAAGATTCATTCCTCATTCCCCACACCCAGTGCTCCACGCTTTAGGTGTCCCCAGTACCCACCACCGCTCTCCCATCCCTCCACCCCCCTCCCTCCAAGTCCCTCAGTTTGTTTCTGTGTCCAAAGTCTCTGTTGTTTCATTTCCCTCCTTAGATTACCCTAGTTCCCATTTACTTTCCTTCTCCCACTGTCCTCCAGTTTACCCCTCATGCACCGCAAGTAAGTGAAACCATGTGATACTTGATTTTCTCTTCTTGGTTTATTTCACTCAGCATAATCTCTAGTCCAGTCCATGTTGCTACAAAAGTTGGATATTCATCCTTTCTGATGGAGGCATAGTATTCCATTGTATATATGTACCACATCTTCTTTATCCATTCATCTGTTGATGAGCACCTTGGCTCTTTCCACAGTTTGGCGATTTTGGCCATTGCTGTGATGAACATTGGGGTGCATATGGCCCTTCTTTTCACTACATCTGTATCTTTGGGGTAAATGCCCAGTAGTGCAATTGCAGGGTCATAGGGTAGCTCTATCTTTAATTTTTTAAGGAATCTCCACACTGTTTTCCAAAGTGGCTGCAGTGTCTATACTGCTCAGAGCAATCTATACTTTCAATGCCATTCCAATCAAAATTCCACCAACATTCCTCAAAATGTTAGAACAAACAATCCTAAAATTTTATGGAACCAAAAAAGACCCCGAATGGCTAAGGAATTGCTGAAGAAGAAAAGCAAAGCTGGGGGTATCTCATTACCTGACTTCAGGCTTTATTACAAAGCTGTGATTACCAAGACAGCATGGTACTGGCACAAAAAACAAAGAAATAGACCAATGGAACAGAGTGGAGAGCCCACATATGGACCCACAAATCGATGGTCAAATAATCTTTGACAAAGCAGGAAAAAATATCCAGTGGAAAAAGGACAGTCTCTTCAATAAATGGTGCTGGGAAAATTGGACAGCTACATATAGAAGAATGAAACTAGACCATTCTCTTACACCACACACAAAAGCAAACTCGAAATGGATGAAAGACCTCAATGTGAGGCAGGAATCCATCAAAATCCTGGAAGAGAACATAGGCAGTAACCTCTTTGACATCGGCCACAGCAATTTCTTTCAAGACACGTCTCCAAAGGCAAAGGAGACAAAAGCGAAAATGAACTTCTGGGACTTCATCAAAATAAAAAGCTTCTGTACAGCAAAGGAAACAATCAACAAAACAAAGAGGCACCCACAGAATGGGAGAAGATATTTGCAAATGACACTACAGACAAAGGGCTGGTATCCAAGATCTATAAAGAACTACTCAAACTCAACACCCAAAAAGAAGATGAACACATCAAAAAATGGGCAAGAGACATGAAGAGGCACTTCTCCATAGAAGATATACAAATGGCTAACAGACACATGAAAAAATGTTCAGCGTCA